>CAIGRR010127002.1:0-18227 GCA_903798365.1 Fraxinus sp. 1973-6204 | reverse complement strand
TTCTGACAACTATTCCGACGACCGTTCAGTCAACAGCTCCAATTCCGGTTACTATTCCGGTGACCGTTCCGACGTCGATTTATTCCAACGATTGCTCCGATTTCGGCAATTGTTCCAACTCCGTCGAATATTCCGGCGACAACTCCTCCATATATTTTTTTTTTCGTACAATTGATACGCTTTTTGACCTCTTGATTGTTGCTTGTGACTAGTAATATAAAATATGACATATAAATTTAAAATATGACTCTACAAACACATGTGACCTGTTAATATTGATTTGTGACCCGTTTATATTGATTTGTGACCTATAAAAAAATGACTTTGACTTGTGAACGCAAACCTGTGACATGAACTGTGACCTTAAGGACGAATTATTTAGCCACAGTTAACTATCAAATTAATTGATCATACTGATATGTGACCCGTTTATATTAATTTGTGACATATACAAAATGACGATGACTTGTGAACTCAAACTTGTGACCAGTAAACTGTGACCTTAACAACTCATTTATTCATTGCAAATCGATCACAATTTATCAAGTTATTGGTCACAACTTATTTTATGGTCACAAATCAAGAATTTTATAGGTATTTTTCGGTCACAAATAGAAAATTTTATAAGTCACAACTTATTCATCGATCACAAAATCAACAATTTTATTGGTCACAAANTTCATTGCAAATCGATCACAATTTATCAAGTTATTGGTCACAACTTATTTTATGGTCACAAATCAAGAATTTTATAGGTATTTTTCGGTCACAAATAGAAAATTTTATAAGTCACAACTTATTCATCGATCACAAAATCAACAATTTTATTGGTCACAAATCGATTACAACTTAATATATTGTGAGTCACAGTAACAATTTTTAGGTCACGTATTATGCATCGACGACAAATTCAAAATTTTATTGGTCATAACTCATTTATTTTATTGGCGACATTCTCAAATTAATTGGTCACGCATTTTTTTAGTCACAAATCACATATTTTATAGGTCACAAGTTATTAAAATAATAGGTCGCGTATTATTTTTCAATGACAAGTCAAAAAAAATTTTATTGATCACAAATTATTTTTTAGTCACATATTATCGAATTTTAAGATCACAATTTAACAATAAACGGGTATACGAAACACAAGATTCTCTCCTTGTAAGCAATAAAATTAGATTGAATCTAATTGCTTAAACCGATATTCTCTCAAAGGTCTCGTAATTTCCAACCCCCCTTTTCAAATACAATAATCGGAGAAAAAATGAGAATTAGAATCTCGGCATCTTTGTATCTTCACAATCATAACCATGAATCCAACAACTCCAGCCTTTAATTCATTCAGAATTCGAAACCCAATAATATGAGGTACCTAATAACTATTCGGGTCCAGAAATTGAATTTCATATCTAAAAATAGATTCAAATAACAGATCTACAACATAAACCCAAGTCGATGACATTTCTATACTACGTTTCAGAGTGATTACAGCAATTCGTAAGTTTTATCTTGAAATTATGTCGGTGATATCTATGGAGAAATGTTATGAGGAGAAGCAAGGAGGCCAATAGAAGTGGAGCCAAAAGAAGAAGGAACAGCAGATGAAGGAAGAAGAAGGAAATAACGGATGCAACTGTTTTTGAAGGCCAATGAAACGGTGTCGTTTTGGTAGTATTAGTATTTGTAATTAGAAGTGCGTTTTATCACTTCCAACACGTTTCTCTCCACCTATTTTAACCTGATGGAGGGAAAGTATGGGGTGTGCTTTTGATGTGATTTCGTTCCTCTTTCCCAGGTCGTCTTCTTCCTTATTTCTCTACCATTTCTTCTCCATCACCTTTCTTCTCTATCGTAAGGTTGTGACTTTCATTTAAGGTTGTAACCTTCATTTTAGTGCAGTAATTTCAGTGGGTATTAACTTTCAGTTTCATTTACGTGTTAAATTACTGGTAAGCTTGAATTGATATTATTTTGAGGATAACAATTGGTATCAGAGCAGCTCGTGAACTGGATATGACAGAGACTAGAAGCAAAGCTATTGGGTAGCACATTAAGAGGCTGGACCAGGAAATAGCAAATTTTGGAGTGGCTCTAAAAACGAATGATCAGATGCTACAGGTTGTTTGTACTAGGCAGGACCAAATGGAGCATATGATGGGAGAAATGAAGGTCACACAAGAGTCTATGGTGGCCACACAAGAGTCTATGGTGTTGATGCTAGCTCAATTGACTGGGAGTAAGGCATATTCTAAAGAAAAACAAGGACGAGGTGAGTCTCCATCTCAAACCAATGGTGGTAGCTTTAGAGGGAATGAAGTTCATTCTGGTTACACTAGTGGAAACCGAGGGGTTAGATTGACTACCAAAATACCCAAAATAGACTTTCCTTATTTTAGTGGAGATGGGCCTAGAGAGTGGCTGAGGAAAGCAAGCAAATATTTCCAGATTCATCAGGTAGAAGACGAGATGAAAGTGGGGATTGCTCAGATATATCTGAAGGGAAAAGCAGACATATGGTTCCATGGTTTTACAACTAGCCACCCAAATACAGATTGGGGATTGTTATCTACTGAATTGTGCAGAAGATTTGTTGAGAATACAGCTGAGGAGGTTATTGAGATATTCAACAAGTTGAGATAGAAAGGATTCATCACTGATTACTAGGAGAAATTTGAAGAGTTAAAATCACAGGTCATGTTGGCTTTGCCCTACCTACCTGAGTCTTACTATATATCAATTTTCACCAGTGGATTGAAGGATAAGATAAAATCAATGGTGAAAATTATCAAACCTACTACTTTAGCTAAAGTATTTGAAGTGGCAGTTTTACAAGAAAACACCATCAATGCTCTAAACAGAGGAACAAAACCTTATAAACCCTATTCACAGACTAGATGGACTCAATCCAATTCCAACCCAACAGAAACTAGCCATAAACCCATCTCTCATTCAGAACCAAGCCCCCAAATTCCACCAAACCACTGAAATTTAAAGCTATAACCCCTTCAGATTTCCAAACTAAAAGAGAATTGGGATTGTGTTACAAGTGTGATGAAAAGTACACTAGGGATCATGGGTGCGAAAACCAGATGTTGAACTTCATTTTGGTGGATGACGAGGAAGGGGAGGATGTTGATGAATTACCTAAGGAGGAAGGAGAGCAAGGGGTGAACGAAGAGTCAGAGGAGATAATGCAAATTTTCATCCATGCCTTAGTGGGAAGCAATAAAACTAGAACTATAATGCTCCCAGGAATGGTAGAGGAAGAAGAGTCTCCATCTTGATTGATAGTGGGAGTACCCATAGCTCCATAGATGACCAGCTGGCAAGGAGTATCAATTGCAGAAGTCAGCAGGTTAAACCTATATCTGTGACAGTGGCAGGTGGAGAAAAGTTGATTAGTGGGGCTGTATGCAACCCATTAGTCTGGAGAATGCATAATTTGGAATTTCAATATCAATTGAACGTACTTAAGTTAGGACGGAGTGATATGGTATTGGGGGTAGATTGGCTAAGCCAATTCAATCCTGTGCTCTTTGATTTCTGCAAGGGAAGCATAACACTCACTTATGAAGGCACTGAAATGGCACTCAATAGTGAGGTCATCAATGATGAGTTCAAAACGATGACTTGGGTGGAGGAGAAGGATTGGTTGGTGGTGAGAGTCAGGGAACTAGAGGAGAATAAAACTGATGTTAGGAACGAAATGGAGAGGAAGGAAAATGAGATTCGAGGTTTGGAAAAAAAGGGGGGAAAGTTTACTTCTCAAAATGAGAGGGGCAATGGGAATCCATGTAAGGTTCTTCGATATAGGAAAGTTAGTGTGTCCCGCATAAAGAGAAACCAAGAAGATAAGATGAATAAGGCATATGTCACCTTACACTACCTGCTTAATCCAATGGTAGTAAAGAGAATGAGCCAAGTTGAGAGGATATCTATATTGATTGATAGTGGTAGTACATATAGCTTCCTTGATGAAAAATCGGTGCAGGAGTTAAGGTGTAAAATACTAACAGTCATAGCAGATGGCGATGGTGATGACGATGATGGAGGAGTTGAACATAGAGATACCATTGGAGGAACAAAACCAACCACTATGTATTCTATCCACAGTCATGGTCAAAGGGACAATCAAGCCATCCCTCAGTGGCTAGTGCGATGGGAAGGAACCAACATGGATGATGCAACCTGGGAAACGTCATAATTCATACAAGCAAAATTTTCTTCATTCGAACCTTGGGGACAAGGTTATTTTAAGGGGGAGGGATGTTATGAGGAGAAGCAAGGAGGCCAATAGAAGTGGAGCCAAAAGAAGAAGGAACAGCAGATGAAGGAAGGAAGGAGAAGGAAATAACGGATGCAACTGTTTTTGAAGACCAATGAAACGGTGTCGTTTTGGTAGTATTAGTATTTGTAATTAGAAGTGCATTTTATCACTTCCAACACGTTTCTCTCCACCTATTATATTATTTTGAGGTTCAACCATAACAAAAAAGTAATGAATGACGAAACTTACAGGGTTCAGATCCATTTCTGGAAATTTAAGCTGCTACCCTCTTTTTTCAGCTCTCTATTTACGTATCGTCTCAAGTTCTACGCAGAGGACCAATTGGTGTAGGGTCGTCGAAGCGACTTGTGAAGGAGGTGGTGGTGTCGCCGGAGAGGTGGTGCCAGCGGTGTGGGGCTGTGTGGTGGCACCGGGGATTGAGAGAGGAGAGAAAATAGAAGAAATAATTATGGTGGGTTTGGGTAATTATGTTACGTAATTATAATTATAATGTATCTAATTAAAAAATATCAGATTTTTGAAAATTTATACTTCAGATTTGATTTTAGAATATAGATATTAAAAAGTAGGGAATTGTGTAATTTTCACTTAAATTTATTCGATAATAAGCTAACTTTAATCTATTTAAGACATTTGGTACGTTTGATAGCCATGTGAGTGGCAGTAGGAGAGCAGTTTTGCATATGAGATTTTGCCAATAAATCGTTAGTATATTTTGTATGCAACAAGAAAATGCCACCATTAAAATATTTCACTTTAATGCCTAAAAATAACTGAGGTGACCTAGATTTTTAAGAGCGAATTATGAGCTAAGCGTATGAATAATTTATTGAATGGTAGAAAAACTTGATCATTAATAATCACATTATCAACATACAATCATAGTTATAAAACTCAGCCCGGACCGGTCGATCGGGCTGGAAAATCGGTGACTCGGGCCCTTGTCCTGGTCGGATAGATTAATTTAATAGGAATGCACATGATTCGGTCAAAATCGGCTTTGACCGAGTTAACCGACAGTTTTGACCGAGTTAACTCGACCGGTTTACCGATTTCCAATATTGTCTTTTAAAATTTTGGGATCCATGAATTGAGTCTTGGACCTCTAAGTAAAACAATTAGTTCCTCACAACTGGAGTTGTAGAGCACTTTAATGCTTTTTATGTACAATAAGTTATATGTATCCAATGAATCATATATATATGTTTTAAAAGTATTTTTTTAAAAACTTTGATCAAATATTTTACTTCATTTTATTGAACTAAATAATTAGTGAAAATAATTTAAAAATATATAATTTTGCCTATTTTTTTTTTTATACTTTCATTTTTTTTTATAGATTTTTATGGAATGACCCACCAGTCCGACNTATTTTACTTTATTTTATTGAACTAAATAATTAGTAAATATAATTTTACCTTACATTTTTTTTTATAGATTTTTATATAATGACCACCGGTTCGACCATTGACACACCGGTTCAACTAGTAACTCGAGACCCAGTACCTTGTTCGGGTGATGTTCGGGTCGGGTCTAGTAACTATGCATACAATAGAATAATAAGGGCTTGTTTGTCTCTCATTTTGGAAAAAGAAATAGAGTTTTGAATAGTATTTTTTGGAGAACGTATGGTTGAAAAGTAAAGTAATTTTATTGGTTTGTGTGTAGAATATTTTATTGAGTGAATACGTGATAGAGATTGTTTACTGTAGCAAACAATGTTTGAGAAGACAAACAGGGGCTAATAAAAATCATGATTAATTTCAAGATAAATTGTAAAGAGTCGGCATTATTGCACTAAAATCTAAGAGTAAAAAGAGATTGGGAAAGACAAACAAACCAAGAGTTTGAGGCTTGTTTAATTCCTAGATAGAGCGATGAAGTTTGCAAATGTAATATGAAAATTTCTGATCATTGTTCCATATATTTAGTTTCTTTGAAGTGTGAGCAGAGCCAGACCTCAAGTGAGGCCGACGCCTCAGGCCAAACACTTTAGGGAACCCGAAAAAATTATGATTTAATCAATCTCTAATTGCATTTCGTCTCTCAATCTTTCATTTTCTCTCTTGCTGTCGGCCAAAAACCGTAGAAAAACATTTCATTGTTGAGAATTGAAACATTTTTCAGTGTGATCTCTCAAAAAATCTTTCATTTGAAACACATTTCTCATTTCTATTAAATTTCAATACAAGATGAAGGAATTTGCTCAAATTTGGATTCTATATGTGCTACTAGTAGAGTTTTACCCAAGATTAAATATGATTTTATTGCTTATCCAAATTTAAGATATCTAAAATTATGTGAACTTTTGTTTCTATTAACTGTGTTTGGATTCAAATAAAGATGAAAATATAGACCAATTTATAAGAGTTTGGACTACTCCTCTTAATAAGGTTGACATTTTAAGATGGAACCACAATTCTTAACATGGTATCAGATCCAATTAAGCTCCAACAAGCAATTCAATCCGATTAAGACTAAAAAAAATGAGCATACGGATTTCAAAATTGGTCTACTCAAATGAGCCACCATTTTGCGAGGGAATGTTAAGGGATAAAACCCCACATTGAATAAAAATGAAAACATAGATTAATTTATAAGAGCTTGGACTACTCCTTTTAATAAGGTTGACCTTTTAAGATGGAACCCCAATTTTTAAAATGTTCGACTGTGTAGTAGGAGTAAATGGGGAAGTTGTAGTGAGGATGGAGAGGATTTTGACGTGATATTGTCATTAAGAGAACCAATGTTCGGTTCAGTTTCTTGAGATTTTGTGGGACATGGTGATATTTTCATGTGTGATGGTGAAAAACGTTGGAAGAATTTAGGGTTACAAAACATCAATTGATATATGTAATTTCTACCCCTATTTAGGCCATCAAATATTTAGACATTTTATTAAATTAATTACTACCTAATTTGTTTAAATATCGATTATTGTGGGAAAAACACATATTTGAAAGCACTTGGATGAAATTGGAATGAAAGATGTTGACCCTAAAAATGGTCATATGACGTGGCCAACAGATAAATAGAAACTAATATCCACTTAAGCCAGATTTCAATATATTTGTAGTTCAAATCACATGTTTCACGAATGGTTTGATGATCCAGGATGTTAGACAAGTCGTGGGGTATTCATTTGGTGCATAAAAAGGGGTCGGTCGTAGAGTGGAATGGAGAGATTCAAGTTTTTCTTTTTTAGTGTGTAAACTTGCATTAGCCCCTTAACGTATGGAGCGTGGGTTTTTATATCTAATGTCGAGTGAATGAGGTCCGTTCGATGGTAGTAGATCTAACGGCTCTAATTAGTACCAATCAATCAGTCAAGCCATTAATGTTGAGATCCCCATATCTACACTTCTAACTTAGGATTTGACAGAGTAGGTGTGCATAGGCGGCGCTAGTAGTGTGTTGTCTTATCAATCACTTCATTAGGTCTGCTGTTGGTTGATTTAACGCCTCGCTAGAGATGAGTTTGTGCTGGAGACCTCTGCCAACAAGGGATGAGCAGATTTTAGGTTGGGTTCGGATGAGCAGATTTTAGGTTGGGTTCACTTCGACACGCACAGAACCAGGTCGCCCGCCCACATGCCACATGTGAACTTGTCCGTTTGCCACATGGTATGTTTATTTTACGATTATTTATATGAGTAACAAAAGATGTGAAATTTGAGCTTAATTGGAGTTGATTGAAACATGAGAAGGACGGTTTAAGATTTCTTGAACTCAATTGGGTGAAGCTGAAAGTTAAAGGACTGAAATTAGAATAAAAAAGGAGATGTGCTAAGCAATTGATGAGAGCGCAACAACAAATTATGGGTGCATTTACAATTACGAAAATTACAGCAACAGAACTGAATTTGTCTGAATGTTGCATAAGCACCCAAAACTATAGTTCTTGCGCAACTTAGTCCCCAAAAAATTGAAAATATTTTTCTTGCAGTCATTTTTCTTCTAAAACTCCAAATTGAATGCAGATTTCAACCTAAATTCGACCCTTAAAAAAAAAAAAAAAAGAACACTCTCATACCCTCTCATAATCCTCTCATCATATTTTTATAAATTATTGCAATCAAAGAAAAGCAAGTCATCATTCTTTTTGGAAAATTAATGGGCAAACTACATGAATTCAATCATTTGAAGATCCAACCTTGATTTTTTGGGCAAACAAGCTAAATGTACAATTGGAAACAACCAAGAAACCAATGAAAAGATTCAAGAACTTCAAGATTTCTCCTTTTTTTTTTCTTCATTCAACTAAAAATTCGGGTGATATTCTATAAAATAATTAAAGTTTCTTGCAACTTTGTAATGTTATGCTGGATTTTTATTTACTAAGACATTGATGAATCCTTGTTATGAAGTTTTAATATAATTTCAACTTTTTTCAGCCCAATATGTGTTTATGATTGTTATAGGACATAATGTTTTTCAACTAACTAGCCACTAATTGAATTGAAGTGTGAATTTTATTGTTGTCGAGATAGACAATAGGATATATAACATACTATAACAATTGTTGTGAGCTCCGATAGAGGATAGAGATATATCCTTATAGTTTACATGATTTCAATAAACGTTCAAGAATTTTTAATGTTTTTATTCATATTCACATTTTTCATAGAGATATAGGAAGGTCACATGAGATGATATATTTAATCTTACTCATGAAGGATTATCAAATAATTGAAAAACATTGATCAACAAGAAGCCATACATATATCATGATATTTTATTGCATTAAATTGGATTATTTAAGGGGACTCGAAGCCTTAATAAGCATTCAATCAAAATTTACAAAAAGATCTTATAATTTTCTCATTAGAATATTTAGTTTAACTAGTTAATTAGTATAAATTCTTCATAAAAATTTTATCCATCACATTATTTTTTGTTCACAATACCGTACACGCGAGATTTCGTACGATCAAGTTTTAGCGTTGTTACTAGGGGCTATAGTATTTAATTAGTTTTAGTTAATTATAGCTTTAATTTGAATTTTTTATTGCTTTCTTAGTTTTTAAATTAATATTTGAAAACTTTACAGTGTTTTCTCTCCTTTTCAGGATCTAGCATGAGAAGTTCGAGATAAGGTAATCTTGCTCAATTTGATTCGAAGTCAAATAAACATTCAGATTGAGAAGAAAAGAACAGATACAAGCATATAAAAAACACAACCAATAGCATTAAACATACGAAATTAAGTGGCCATTGAGGTCAATGAAGATGAAGCACATCCGATTGTAGCTGCGGATAACGAGAACTAAAGATTAATATAGGGATACATAGTTCCGCTAGTGTATAAAGTAGATCCAACATAGCTTATCCAACATTTGGGTAAGCAAATTTCAACTTAAGGATGAATGTAATAAACATGTTCCAGAATGCACTACAATTCTTTGGGAGGCCAACTGACAATCCAAATACTTATATCTCGAGGTTTTTAATATGTATGACAATTTAATGTCCGAAAGTTTCTAGTAATGCAATTCGACTAAGACTCTTTCCATACTCTTTGAGAGATTCAATGAGGAAATGGTTGGACACATTCCCATCACAGCATCACTAATTGAGACAATTTAAGCCAAAATTCTTAAACAAATACTGTCCCCGAAGAAGATTGCCAAGTTGAGAATTGAAATCACTACTCTCTCAGCTTGATTCAGAATATTATTACGAGTTAGGGGATAGATACAAAGTTTTGCTTTGATAATATCCACAACATGGTCAGCAAAAATGGCTCCAGATCCAGTACTTCTATGTGAGGTTGAATTCGACAAGCATGGCTTATATTTGACTCTATCTGTGATAAATCAATTACAAAAAGGACAGCGAATTAGGTATATAAAATAATAAAGGATCTAGCATACACTAGTTTATTATGATTGACTGAGAGATAAGATTGAAAGGGAGTTGTGATGATGCATGAGGTTGACACACTAATAGCAATTTCAGCACAACTAGCATCACTAGCTAAAAGGTTAACAATATGGTAGCTAATCAGATGCTAAATGTAGTTCAAGTAGATAAACCGAAATGCAACCATTGCAAAGGTAATCATGAAAGTGAGGATTTTAACATGGGGAGTCCATTTGTTAAATCAGCTGAGGATGTGAATTATATGCAAAACTACGAAAGGTAGCAGAATAATACCCATTCCAATACACACAATCCGAGTTGGAGAAATCATCAAAATTTCTCTTGGAGTATTACACTGTCTTTTCAGGGTGTGCTATATCAGAATGTACCACCTTCATGGGAAGAAGCATTTGCCAAGATGGCTGAAGTACCAACTTAATTCATACAAAAGACTAAGAAGAACTTTGAGATTCAGGGAATTGCTATAAAGAATTTGGAAAATTAGATGAGATAAGTAACCAGGGTCTTTCAGAAAGACAGCTAGGGACTCTACAAAGTGACACCGAAACAAATCCCAAACAATAGGTAATGACCATAAGTGTCTTAGAGAATAATAATTGAGGATTCACCTGTTAAAGCACAAACTCCAGTTCGTGTATACATATCTCCCATTCCTTTTCCTCAAAGATTTCGAAAAAGTCCGAAAGGTGAAACGGTTCAAGCAATCACTACATGGAGTGGGGTTCAACTTCCAAAAATTTTAGTTAAGAGACAGATGGTGTCGAATAAACGGTACTTTCCACGGATGAGGATACATGGATCAATGTCAATAGTCACCAAAAATAATTTCAAATCATAATTTAAACAGTTCACAAGTTAAGATAACCATTCATATCAAGATATATATGCCTCCTATTCCATTTCCTCAAAGATTGCAAAAGAAGAATCTCGAAGAAGAATTTGCAAGGTTCTAGAATATATTTCGAAAGCTTCGTGTCAACATCCCATTACTTGAAGTCATATAATACTAAGCTATGCAAAGTTTCTAAAGGATATCATATAAAAGAAACTAAATCTCAATGAATTTGAGACCATCACGCAAAATTAGGGGTGTAGTGCTATTTAGTAACATAAAATACCTCAGAAACTCAGGATCCAGGAAGTCTCAATTTACCTTGCTCAATAGGAAGAAGCTATAATTTTAATTATTTATGTGATTCTAAAGCAAATATAAATCTAATGTTTTTCTGTATACAAAGAATTAGGTTTGGAAGAGCTAAAGAAAATCACAATCTCCCTTCAACTACAGATCGATCAATCAAACACTCTCGAGGTAAGGATGGTAAAAAAATTGTTCAACCTGATACCACAGGGCCCCCACCCTGAATGAGACGGGAATTACCCCGTCTAATTGGGTAAATGGGATTGGGACGGGACATGGATCGTTGTCTCGAAGCGAATACATGGATGTGTACTGGAAACACGGTCCCCACCCAGCTACCCGTTTCATTTAAAGTTAATTTCAAATTCAAGCTTATGTTTGATCCCCATTTTTTCAAAAAATCATTTTTTTTTTTCAAAACTCATTTCAACCACACATTCTTGCATAAAATAATTTTACATGTAAAATGAAAAAAAAAATAAAAATAAAAAATTCAAGCACACATTCTAAAAAATTCACTATTCTTAAATGTATTTTGTCATCAAAATGGAGCTCAAACAGGGGCTAAGTTTTTTATCAAATAAAATGAAAAGATTTAGCATCACTTTTAAAGAGAGCATGAATTGTTCTTAACAATTTGGAAAAAAGGTAATAGTGTTCACTAACTAAAGATAAAAAAAACTAAAAGAAAAACATAAAATAAATAAAAATAAGAAATGGAGCGATAAACGGGGCAGGAGACCTGCACCTGCCCATCCCGCTTTAATAGAGTATGGGAGTGGGGTGTCGTAACAAAAATATTTGATGGGGCGGGGGACAGGAATGGTGGACCACCCCTTGCCATCCTTACTTGATTTGGTGGTTATTAAAGGATATAACTTCTCGAAAAATATGGCTGCAATTACTGCATCCCCGTTTTACTACTATGAGAATAAGAAAAGAATAAACCGTGACTCCATGAGTTCATATTTTCCTCTAAATCTATTCTACATATCACAATAGGTCACAACCATTATTCTGAGTGTCATAATAGGGAGGCCTTTGAAATTCATAAAGGTATGTGAAATTGTGACCTTTGTATTCATGTGACTGTGTACATGACATGAGAAATTGTAACTTGATACCATGTGTGACGTAAAAATTAAATAGAACAATTGTAAAGAGTACATATTTTCCTTTCCAAATGGTATTGAAACTGTAAGATTAGGAATCCCTTTGTGTAATTTGAGTTTCACAATTAAAAATTAGATGTACATTACCACAATTAATGGAATTGGGGACAAAAAAGAATATACTAAAAATGTATTTAAAATATTTTTTTATAACAAAAATACCTTATTTATGAATTGAAAAAATAATACCCAATTTTTTTATTCCTTTAATTTTCTCTTATCAAAATTGTGTTGGCGTGAGTCCACACAACTTATTTTATGCATGTTTAATCTGTCATTATCTTCTTGGCCCAACTTTAATTAGGGCGACCCCCAAGCGTGGCACTCGAAGGGAGTAGTTCGTTTTCTATTGAATTAAAATCATACACGAATGATGGTAACAATGCTACATATACAGAAAAACTCGCCAAATGTGTTTACAGAACGTCTAATAGCAACATTTCATTGAATTTAGACAAAAAATAAAGTCAAAACGGCCAATAAGATGCTGACATCTCAACACATGTAGCCGCCTTCTACAATTCATTTGTACAAACAGCTTTATTTTGATTGTAGATAGTTTATCACTAAAAAAAAGTATTAATGTAGATATATATTTTCAATAGTTCAATCGATCGGTCTAGAATAGTACGATAGACTAATTCAAACCTATTGCGATCAATTTGATAGAAAAAGTTGAACCGCCTCTTCTAAAGTTCAATTGTTTTGACAGAAAATTTATTAAGTTGACTAACACCACAAATCGAATTAATTTTCAGCAAAAGATTTACACAAATAATTTTAATCAATACTTTTGTATGTTCTTATACTATAATATATCACCTAAAAATTGTGCTTAGGCTTTGATGGCCTTTCGCTGAAAAAATACTATAATACATTAACTCGTCTAAAATGTTAAACATTTAAAAGTTGAAAAAAATCCATTTATATTTATATTCGTTGCAATCGATAAATTATGTTAGACTAGTTATAATAATCATCTCTAGATGTGCTGCGGTATTCGAGAAGTGTATATTTTTATTAGGGGTGAGCATTTTTTCGGAATCTGACTAGAACCAAATAGAATTGATCGGTTTTACTCCGGTTCCTCTACTAAATAAATCAAATTTTGAGACTATACATTAAGTACAATTTCCCAATTAGTGAATTCGATTCTCTCAAATTTCTCTTTTTACTTGTACCAAGATGCACTAGATCTTTAAGCACTAAACCCCAAAATTATCTCACGTTGGTTAAAGTTTCATTTTTCACACTCTTATTCTTATTTCCTTTAATGGGTAATCGAAATTGAAGTCTAAATAATTTTAAAAATTCATAGTTTTAATGCAACACAATAGAAAAAATATATTTTTAGTTTAATATTCATAAAAAATCAAATTTATCATTGTTTTCAAATTGGCCGACCATCAAGAATTACGATCTTTTAAAAATTACTAAAAATAATCAGGCTATTGTTATATAAATTTTTTTAAGAGTTAATTTTCAATCAAGGTTAGTAGTTTATGTTGTATTTAATAGTTTATCATTTTTTCGCCTTATAAGTTGATTTTGGATTTTGGATTTTGGAGTGGAATTTTGTTTGTTATCTTGTTTAATAGATTTTCAAGTAATTTCATACTTTATTTTTATATTTTTTTCAATATAAAGAATCAAACCGGACCGAATCAAAATCGGTTGAATTGGTTCTATAGTTGGATATGGAACCAATTGTTGCATTTCTAGTATTTCCATTGGTACTCGGTGCAGTTCAGTTCAATTCCTCTCAGAACCAGATCGAACAAGACCGTTCACACTCCTACTTTTTATGGAGTCTTAAAGATATGCATAACTCAAGGTTTTTTATTTAGATTTAAAGTTTCATATTTAATTTGTATGATAATATACCCTTAACTTTGGATTGCTCATATGAGCGCTAGGGGCTCAATAAATTATGAGTCTGGAAATTTTATTTTTTTTGTTGACGTAGGAACTCGTAGCGACTATCATTGAGTGCATACTGGATAAACCTCGCTCCATATACAGTAGCTCGCAAATCATACAGGAAAGATAAATCGCACTAGGCAAGTCCGATACCACGGAGTCAACCGAGGAAGTGTTGATAGGGGATTCGAATTCGTGACGTTCGATTTCCGCGTTCACCTACTCTACCAACACGACCACTCCTGAAAGGGTTTGAAATTTTATCTTTAAACGTCAGAAACAACCCAAATGCCTACATGTTTGATTTAATCGCACGTATTAATTGACGTGAAATTTTCTTCTTTAATAGTTTTTTAGCACATAAATAACCTCCCTCATTTGACAAAGATGAAAAGAGGAACTTCTTGTTGAAAATATAGGAAGCACATTCCTCTAATATTAAAAGCTGGTCAGCTTAATAAGTTTTTATTTTCAAATATATTCGAATAAGTAATTTTCTTTTTACATGTAAACAAAAATGATTATTTTGACAGAAAAATCAAATTACTTTCAGAATAAAAATTTGACCAACAAATGCATTATTTTGAGACTTATTTGCATGCTTACTGATCAGAATCGAACGAGTAGAGGAGAATTATAGGTAAACAGACAGTAAAGCAAAACAAAATAAATATCAAAAAATGGCATATTTATATTAACATATGAGTGTACTTACAATTTGGTAATATCATTGTGCCACCAAGAACATGGAATCAAAGTGAACTGTGCAAAACAAAAAAGCATAAACCAATAAGAGAGGCCTGAAACCAGTGGATATCTCCATCAAGAATAATGCTGAGCAGAAACCCGAAAAATCACCCAAGCAGCTTCGTTTCTGTTCTTGTTTCATTGTTCTATACTCCACCCCTAAAAAAAGAAATGAAAAACTATTTCCACACCCATAGTCTTGACACAAGAACATCTAGAGGAAAGAACAATGAGAAAAGTTGAGCAAAAGCTCGTTAAGAAAAAAAGCTCAACTTTTCCCCCTTGGGATACTTATTATATAAATTCTGGTCATTCAGAAATATTGATTAACAAGAGAAATGGGTGGGGTATATCATCTTTTAATCTTTCTGTCGTTATTGAATTTGACTGTTGGAATTAAACATCGGTGGAGCAGTCGGGGGAGCTGAGAGGAAAACAAGTGTCTTCCCCACCAGTATTCCAGAGGAAATGGGCATAATTAGCTGCATAATAGGAATTGTTGGGTTCTGCAGCAATGGCTTCCAAGTATGTTTCCTCAGCAGCCCAAAGATCCTTCTTTACCTGCCAGAGGAAGTTAGCGTATTTGTTCAAGGCCTCTGCATCCTTCGGTTCCACCTCTGCAGCTCTCTTGAAGTAGTCTTCCGCTCTGTTTCAATCAAATCAAAAAAACGTGTTAAACAAATGAATAAGAAAATTTTTATGGCCTAGAAATTCGCACAAGGGATAACTTGTTTAAATAGGAAAATTCGTATGATAAGTTGAAGTATCTCTTCACATACAAATCAAATAGCATAATCATTTTTTTCCTACTCCGCCAGATTTCTAGAATCTTGGTTGCCTTTTCAAAGTATTGGAAAATTTACTTGGGTTTTGAAGATATTTTCTTCAGCAGAGTTTTCAATTCAAGATAGTCAAAACTATTTATGGTTCACATGCATTGTTCTTTCCTATCAAAGAAAGAAACTAAGGGTCTAAATAGCACCCACATAAAGCTCAATCAAGATCAAGTCCTGACCCCAATTTCTACAAAACCACATTTTGCCTGTTAAAGGTCAAATTTCTGCCAACAAGTACAATAATTCTCTCCAGCTAGAAGCAAGCAAACTTGGCTGCAAGCAATATTCAAGCAGAAAAGTCGAACACCATAATATTTCAGAAAACACAATCCAATTGGATTAGCTAAGAATCAAGGAATTAACGTGATGCTATCTAATTCTTCAACACGATAAGAAACAGAAAAATTGATATCTAAACACAGGAAAATAAATTTACCTGTCATAATCTTGGGCGACCAGGTAGAGAAATTGAGCATAATTTGCTAGCAGAAGAGGATTATTGGGCTCTCGAGCCAATCCCGTTTGATATAGCAACTCGGTTCTAAAATACTCCGCATAGTCATCAGCTTCAATCTTTGCGTTCACTGGGGACACAATTCTTTGCCTCGCCTCATGATCCAATACTTCACCAGTAGTTGCAGCCTGCATTGTCGAGGCTTCGTCCACCATTGAATTCCACAAACTGACCTCTTCTTCTCCGGCCACTTGCCCAGAAATTGACTCTTCTTCGCCTGTTCTTGAGGGATTCCCAACTGAGGACGTCTCGTCAGGAACAATAGTCCGGTGATATCCGGATTCATCAAACCTCCCATCTCCATCTGTACCACTGGCAACCGACTTGTATTTTCCACCACCACCGTCACCTCCCCCAATAGATGTCGTCTTCCCATTTGATGACGATAATTTAAATGTCTTAACAGGCGATGAATCAAACTTTTGTTCGACCAGACTCTGATCTTCCACCACCGAAACAGTTTCTACAGTGGCTGCATAAGCATGGACCGGTGGAGTGGCTCCTATAGCAGCATTAGTCCCCATTGAATAAACGCTAAAATTCGCAAGAAGTATCATCACATACACCATCAAAGTTGGTGTATTTGAGAACACTTGCTGAAACAACCATACAAAGGATGCGTGCATCTCCTTCTGTACCCTCACCAAGATCCCTTGTAAATCCTCATAAAACAAAATTTCCCTCATTTGCAAAGTATAACTTTGGAGCTCCCGAATTATAAACACCATGGATGAAAAAGCTTTATTCATAGAGCAGTACGCCGACTCTCCTGCTTCCCTAAACCCTTCTTGCCATTGCTTTTTCCGCTTTATCATTCTAAGGGATAGCGGGATTTCAACGCTATTGGCCTTCCTCTCAATACTTGCAGGAATTATATCATCTCTTTCAGGAAAATCTGGAGGCTTTAAAGGCTCAAATGACTGATACTCTAAAAATTTAGTTTCACCATTGGAACTAACATCAACACTGTCACACCATGTTTCGACAGAATCTGGGACCGTACATTGCTCTGCTTCAAACATAGCATCATCAGCAATGGAACTTTCATCTTCATCATCAGATACTTGAAATCTAAGAGCCAACTCTTTAATTTTCTTCGAAAATTCTTCGTCAGAAAACGAAGCCAAGCTGGCACTGCATGCTCGTCGGAGTGGTTGGTCCCTGGATTTTGAATGCTCGAAAGATCTGGACCGGTACAACTTCGACGACTGGTGAGTCCCAAAAAGGGACGACCGTTCCAGCCGGTGCACATTGCGGCACGCTAGAGCTCCATCGCTGCTAATAATACTACGTCTTACAATAGAAAGGGACGAAATTGCAGAAGCTAAAGTTTGAGAAGATGGTGAGTGAGGAATTGAAGGGTGTGACCAATTTAGACATGGAGTTGCTACTTTCACGGCCATTTTCTCGAATCAAATTACAACACTAACAGTATAAATAGCAAAGAAAAACACAAAAAAAAAAAAAAAAAGCAAAGGATTTTGCTAAGTGGAGACTGGAAAAATGGAAGGAATTCAAAAGCCTTTAGAAGAACGTCTTTAATACAGATCCGGATATTGAGATTTAACTTCCTTAATTTCAACTGAATTGAAAAATCCTGCAAAACAATTAAAGAAAACCGACCAAATTAAGTCAAAACAATAACCCACATGCTCATAAAGTATAAACTGAAACACAATTTAGAATCCCTAAAAGCAAGCTTGTGCTTCAAATCATTACCCCC
>CAIGRR010126936.1:0-10862 GCA_903798365.1 Fraxinus sp. 1973-6204 | reverse complement strand
AAATAAGTGAATAAAAGTCATTTAAACCTCAAAATATGTTTTAATTGTCAATAATTGTAAAACTAAAATCCAAGGTTACATGACAAAGTTCATCGATCTCCTAGCACAAATAGATCTAGCCTAAAATGTATAAAATAAGAAAATACAAAATTAAAGTGAAGGAATACATCACAAAAATCACCGTTTTTGCTTCAAATCCAAGAATTCTTGTAATTCTTGTTGAAATCATTGCCCCAAGATCTTCTTCTTGATGTATTCTCAGGTTCTTGACCCAATGATCAGTTGCCATCATTTGAATATTAACTCAAAGGTCATGATACACAGGAAAAAAAGAAGAGCTCTCAACCTAGAGAGATATGAAGCTCTCAAATATGAAGTTAAGAAGCTAATCGACAATGGATTCATCCAGGAGTCAGTGTATCCGAAATGGGTCTCCAACCCAGTGTTGGTAAAAAAGCACAACGAAAAGTAGAGGGTTTGTGTGGATTTATCAAACTTGAACCAAGCTTGTCCTAAGGACAGCTTCCCACTTGCAAGGATCGACCACTTGTGGATTCGACTATCGGTCATGAACTTCTTAGCTTCATGAACACATATTTCGGATACAACTAGATCACAATGTTCCCAGCAGATGAAAAAAACATACTTCTTTCATCATAGATAAGGGTCTCTATTAATACAAGGTCAAGCATTTCAGGTTGAAAAATGCTGGGGCCACCTACCAAAGACTTATCAACAAAATTTCACCGATCTAATTAGAAAAACCATGGAAGTCTATCTGGATGACATACAGATGAAGAGCCTAAAGGCACAAGATCATGTTGAGAACCTCAATGAAACATTTCAAATCTTGAGGAGATACCGAATGAAGCTCAATCTTTTAAAATGCGCAGCTGGAGTTGGTTTTGGAAAGTTTTTGGGCTACACCATCAACCAAAGAGGCATTGAAGCTAACCCTAAAAAGGTCAAAGCTTTAACTGACATGAGGTCACCTCAGAAACCAAAGGAGGAATAAAACCTCACGGGACGTATAGCTACCTTAAATCATTTTGTCTAAGGCAACGAACAAGTGCCCACCTTTCTTCAAAATTCTCAAATGAGGAAGTAAGTTCCAATGGACAAAAGAATGTGAGAAAGCCCTCAAGAAGCTGAAGAAGCACTTAGGATAGGTTCTTTTCCTCTCTGAGCCCATGACATATGAGCCACTGTAGTTATATTTGGTAGTAACCACTGATGCCATCAATTCTGTTTTGATAAGAGAGGAAAATGATCACCAGCTACCTGTTTACTACGTGCGCAAAGTACTTTTGGCAGCAGAGACTCTCTATCCAGACATGGAGAAGTTAGCCCTCTCCTTAGTAACAAATTCTCGAAAATTGAGACCATATTTCCAGGCTCACACTATTCAAGTATTAACAAATTTCTCCCTCAAGCAAGTCCTGCAGAAGCCTAATACTTCGAGGAGGTTACTAAAATAAGCTTGGGAACTTAGTGAATTTGACATCATGTTTAAATTAAGGGTTGTCATCAAGGGGCATGCCCTTACAAACTTTGTGGCTGAATCCACTCCTATTCCAGAAATGGAAGAACAGATGGAACATGTTGAACCTCCAACATGGAGCCTCTTTTTAGATGTATTGTATGGGAAAATAGGGTTGGGAGCAGACGTGGTCCTTATAAGTTCAGAAGGACATAAACTTACTTGTGTTGTACGGTTCGATTTCATAACCACCAATAATGCAGCAGAATGTGAAGCCCTCTTTCTTGGCCTTAGACTAGACTGAGAAATGCAGGCGAAGAGACTCATTATTAGTAGCGATTCCTAGCTGGTAGTAAGTCGGGTACATGGTAATTGTTTACTAGAGATAAGTCCATGGTTGCGTACTCTTTTTGAAATATTCTAGCTTGTACAAATCTCACGCATGGAAAATGTTCATGTCGATGCTCTATCAAAATTAGCAAGCAGTAAAGATTCAGAACTACTCACTGTGGTACCTATAGAGCATTTTCCCAAACCCTCCACCACCACTAGCGAAGTGATAATGTGGGCAAGGATACTCTCTTATGGATGAAGCCAATTATATCGTTCCTCAAGGACCATATATTACCCTCTAAAAGAGAGGAGGCCCAGAAGCTAGAAAACAAGCTACTCACTTCGTTTTCCAGGACTATGTACTATACAAACGTGGGTTCTCACTACCCTTACTCCGATATATTGGAGGAGAGCAGGCTAATTATGTACATCGAGAAATTTATGAAGGGGTATGTGAAAACTACACATGAGGATGGTCCTTGGCACAGAAAGTATTGAGGCAAGGATATTATTGGCCCACCTTGAAAAATGATGTGCAACAATTTATCAGAAATGTGATAAATGCCAACACTTTGTAACTATTCAGAGACAACCTTCCCAAGAGCTAAACGTTGTATCGAGCCCTTGGCCATTTTCTAAATGAGAAATCGACCTCATAGGATATCTTTCCAAATGGAGAGGAAATTCGAGGTTCGCAATTGCCACTATTGATTACTTCATGAAATAGGTAAAGGCCGAGCCACTTTCCAAAATCACTAAAGTTAACACTTCCAAATTCTTGTGGAAGAATACCATTTTCGATTCGGAATCTCCCATTCAATTGTCTCAAACAATGATCGACAGTTTGACAATAAGAAAGTCAGGAATTTATGTGAGGAACTGGGCATTAAGAAACATTTTTCCACCCCACATCATCCCCAAACAAATGGACAAGTAGAGGCTGTTACAAAACAATCGAATATACGTTGAGAAATGGGCCTGGGTCGATGAGCTACCTCTAGTCCTTTGGGCCATTAGAACTACAAGCATAACTGGTACTCGAGAGACTCTTTTCTCTATAGCCTACGGGCCAAGGCTATGAGCCTAGTAAAAATGGGTCTGCCGTCTCCTCGTCTAATTCATTTCAATGAAATATCTAATGAAGAGATACAAAGATTTGAGCTCGACCTCCTTGAAGAAAGGAGAGATGACTCTCAGGCAAAATTGACATTATCAACAAAAAGTGAAAAGATATTACAATGGAAAAGTAAAAAAGAGGTCATTTCGTTTGAATGAGATGGTGCTCCAAAGGGTATTTTTGTCTTCTAAGGAACATGGATTGGAAACCCTTAGTCCCAATTGGGTGGGCCCCTATCGCATCAAGGAAGAGGTTCGACCAGGAACCTACAAAATTGAAAATATGAATGGAAAGGTACAGCTTCATCCTTAGAATGTAGAACATCTACGCAAATATTATCAATAATGGTGTAAATATTTTATATGTACAATTTATGATTCAATAAAAATAATCTTTTATCAAAAGTGTTCATAAATTAAAAATACCTCCCAATAGGTAAAAGCCCTAGAAAAAGCATCTGTATAGACGAACTATCCTTATGTAGATAAGCGTGATCACCTCGACGAAGGGCTAGATCCCAAGGGGACTACTTCCAAATTCGCGAAGTGTTGTACATGCCATTTAACAATAGTTGTTAAGGAAGTCTCAACGTGAGCGAGCCGTTCAACCCCATCCTTAGGAAATAATGTTCGCAACATAAAAATTGAATTAAATTCGCGTAGGTTCATTAAAAATAAAAAGCACTTCCTATTGAGAAAGCTCAAAGGAAAATCCTCTTTGTAGACGAATCGTCCCTATGGAGAGACGCGTGGGCACTTCGATGAAGAGCTGGGTCTCAAGAAGGACCACATCTACAGTCGTGAAGTGTGGCACATACCTTTAACAACAAAAGTTAAGAAAGCCTCAGTATGGACGAACCACTCAACCCCATGCTTAGGAAAAGAAAGGCAAGCAAACTGCCTATACTTGTGCAAATTATAAACGAAGTTTTAAACAAAATTCTGAAGTGCTAATGAGCCTCAATTCATAAACATCAATGCGCTTAAGTTCTAAAACTAATTAAGGTATACGACCTTCTAACATTTGTGCAAAATTACAAGTTTGATTTTATTATTGAAGTTCGATGCAATAAAGTGAAGCTTATTAAGATACACGACCTTGTAACACATATACAAAATTGCAAGTTTGGTTCTAATTGATGAAGTCCATGGTGCATGAATTTCTTATTACAAGTCTGAAGTGGTTGAAGAGTTTTAGTTTTATTTTATTGTTTAAGTTTAATATGCATAGGTTTGATGTTATCGTGAATATGATGATGTATTTAGTCTGATGTTACTTGTTACTTTAAATTTAAACATTATTGCTAAAGTACAAGAGGTTCAAATTATGTTAATGAACACGTTAGTACGTAATAAGCAGAAATAGTAAATGCAGAAGTAAATAACACAAGGTATTAAGAAAATAACTTCATTGATACAATATTTACACTTGGTGGACCGTAGCCATTTACATAGAAAAAGTATAAAGAAAAAGAAGACCTAAGCTCTAAGCAGGTGGTGGAGGAGGAATCACAAAAGGAACAATATCACTGAGAGCCACTTCTTCAGCTGCCCGTTCAACTATATCATCTTCAATTACAATTACTTGACTTCCTTTTGCCGGAGTTTGGGGCTCAGTCTCATTCTCATCGTTAAGGAATCTTTCTCTTAACTCTGAGGTGTTGATGCCTTGAATGTTCACCTCCCGCCATTCTACCATGTCAGTGTAGGCATACATCCGCCAGTACTTCACGAATCTTTTGTATACCTCATAGAAATTGGTGAGGAAACACTTCTCCGCATCACTACCAACAATTTGAGCCTCTTGTCTGGCAGTCTGCACTTCCTCAGTCAAATCAGCAACTTTGGAGTTCAATTTTCCCACCTGTCCTTTTAAGGCAACATTCTCTTTATTAGCCTTCTCCAAAGCTTTGGCTACCAGATGTTGATGGGCGTCGGAAGTCTCCACTCATTTCGTAAATTAGATCACCTCACTCTAAGATAGGTGGACCTCTTTCTTCAACTTCTCAATTTTCTCTAAGGCGGAAGTAAGGTTTATAGACTCTTTTGCCTGCTTCTTCTTTAGAACATTCACCTCAACTTTGGCCTTGATGGTAGCCTCCTCAGCTTGGGAGGCTTTGTTCACAAACTCTTTATTTTTACGTTGAAGGTTTTTAAAGAGGGCTTTGGCCTCTATGGCCATATAAGAGGCCCTCCCCACCTGGCTCACCATCGTTGAAAATACGTCGACAATATCGCTGGTCTCCACGAAATCCTACCATCTCTCTATCCAATACTTGTAGAAAGAAGCTATTGCAGTCTGGACTTCCGGACAAAGTAGGGATAGACTTTTAAAAGCCAGCTAATCGCCTCCAGTCTTGACAGTGAGCCTTTTTCTCTGAAGAACCTCAGAAGATGTGGAGTTGCTTGCAAGCCTAGCCTTCTTAGTAGAATCTTGCCTCTGGGGCTCCACAGTAGCTGACCTCTTCTACCCCCAGAGGCCGTAACTATTGATGCTACTAGTAATTCTCCACAGTTAGGACGCTGGAGCGAGGAGGAGGAACGTCATTGGAACCACCCACCTTGATGGTAGATAACCTCTGTTTCCTCTTGGGCTCCTCTACTACTGTTTTCTTCCCCTTATCCACCTGTGGAGGTTGCCCTTCCTCTTGACTGTTGTCTCTCAGCAGACCTTTTGAACTTTATCCCTCACCTACTTGGCCGCTACAAATGAGGGCTTCATCCCATTTTTGCTAGAGGTGGATGTGGCAGCCAGTATAGTGGCCATATCAGGAGTGGGGTGCCTCATCTTCTCAAAATTTTCTACAAAGGCAAACAATAGGGTCAGATATAAAGAAATGGAAAACCTGTTAAGTAAATTGGAAGCTAAGTGTAAAAAGAACAATGTTATACCTTTCTGGCCATCAAACATAATTCTTCAAAAAACCTCCTCGAAATTATCAAACTCTCGAAGTCTTGTGATGGGGAGGGTTACCTGTAGATGTCGGAGAGAGTTTCCCAGTCACTCTCTTTTAATTCGAAGCGTTCAACTGACCCTGTAAGAAAATAAGAAAATGTTAAAAATCAAGTCCAATTAGCTAAGAAAACAAAAGGAAAAAATCGACACTCACTGGCTTCGGAGTAGGAGGTTGGGACTTTGACGTGGGAGATGGTGTCACCCTCGCACTCTTGCCACTTTCCCACGATCCAAAACCACGTTTCCCTCCATCCTTTGATGGAAGATGGTAGACATAGGATGAAGGAGGAATGTGACCCCCATGGCACAAGGAATGCCATCACTTCAAATTACCCTAACCCAAAACTCTAGGTTAAAAATTTGTTTGGAAGACGTGTAGGGGCATGTCCTTGATCATGGAAGTCTCCTTCCATGGAAAGTACGCCACGACCAAGTGGGCCCATCCATTAGGGACGAATTGGGTGGGAGCCAGATCGTACAACCTAAGAGCAGCTCGAAAAAATAAATGTAAAGGCAAGCGAACCCCAACCTCTAGCAAAAATGTACTAATGGCGACGCAACCCTGCCTCAGATAGCAGGCTCGCTCGTAAGGGATCCTATATTTTTCCCTAAGGTTAGCCAAGTGGGTCAAATCTACTGAAGATGGGATTTTGGCTACCCCCGCTCTCTATATTATTAATTCTCCTACCCTTCCCGGAACGCTATACAATTTTCCCTACCCCAATGGCTTTAACTAGGTTGGTGGTATTGGTATTTACACTCCCATCTCACTAGCTAACTTGCTCAGATCTATGTTTTCCCCAGCAAAAGCAAAAGATACCATGGATTAAAGTTTTCAAGTTAAAATTCCAAAATACTCACGGGTTTTGTTAAAGGGCGGTAATGATGACACACCAAAAAGGTTGCAAAAATACTGAAGAAAGCAAGAAGAAAGGAAAAAGAACTAGAGAACAAAGGAGAGAAACTGGGAGATTCTTGAAGGAAAAAACTTAGAGAAAATTTGAAGTGTGAAGAATGTTAATGATGGGATTCGTGAAAAGTGAAGTTATTGTTCCAACAAGTGTTTGCCTTTTATAGGCAGGGTCTCTTAATCCCAACCGTTGGATGTCGACCAGGGTCATCTGACCGTTCGTTTGAGGATTAAATCTAAGCCACTCATCACATATGTCGTATTGTCTTCTATGGCCGAGATTAGAGTGTCTACTTTACAAGCTCTCATGAGCCTAAAGTTTGCAAAAATGTGTGGGAGACAACCATCATTACGCATTAAATGCGGCGACGGTTGCCCGTATAAGAAGTTGAACCACCTGAGCTATCTTTTCTTGAAAACGCACCACGACAGCAAATCATTTGGGTGCAATAATTAAGGAAGCCTCATGTTCTTCAACCATATTAAAATCAAGTTCCTCGTAATTATCAATTCTAAAGCCAAATAAGGGCTAGACTTGGGGGACTATTGTTACACCTCGCCACCGAGTCTCAAAGTCAAAGTACCACATAGCAATCCACGTGGGCAGAAAGTCAACAGAAAAGTCAACAAAGACCGAAGTGGTCAAAATACAAAGAAATTATACGAACTACCGAAGCTCGTACCGATGCACTGCCTCTACTAACAAAGCACTACACTTGGATTGAGAAACTGCCTGAAGAAACGAAGAAAGGAGATGAAGCTCTCTACTCACAAGACCAGCTCCGAGGCTCTCAATTGATCCGAAGCTCAAAAGTCGACGATGTCTCCTACAATATATTTGAGTATCTTTTAGAAGTGAATGATGTAACACTTGTAATAGAAAATGTCAGGGTTTCAACATATTGATTGTATGAATAGACAATGATGTGAAACCTCAACTAAGGAGATGAGGTCATGTGGTTTTGATCCAACGGACATTGCGTGGACCAAGGGAGTATCAATAGATCATCTTTGTAACTTAGAGGGGGTTGGAAAAATTGGAATTTGGATTCTTATCTTCAGATCTTGAACTCTCAAATATTGAATGAGCAAGAAATATTTATAAAAACTTTTACGAGCATTTTTTCATCTTTCATTACACATATTTGGTAGATAAATATCTTAATAGGCAATCTTACAATTTACATACGCAATTGTATTGTATCATTGTACATATTCTAGTGAGATCTTTGGTTAGTTGATTTGGTTCTAAGTTAGTGATCATTGTTAGCATGATCATCTTTGTTTCACCCTCCGGAGTTCGAACATCTTTGTCTTTCACCGTAAAGCACATCCCGCGTTCAAGTCTACCGTCTTTCTCATCGTTTCTCTGGTAGAAATGCGCCGGAATTTGCTTGACGTGGCGAGAGTTGGTCCGACATCTGTTGGCTCGTTTTTCGGGGTCAACACAAACATATGGAACTTATGTTTCACTTTTTGACTGCTAATAATCACATACACAGAAAAACTACTGAAAGTTACTGTTGAATCATTTAATCAAATGATTTTCTACTTTTCTACTATATTGGTTTGCATGGAGAATAATATGTTTACCACACATCTTTTGGTATTGTTTTCTTGTCTCATCTGTTCTTCATTTTCCCTGCCGCTGTACACTTCAGAATAATGTCAAAATATTTCGGAACTTTTATTCTTGTGAATTTTGATTTCCAGTTTTGTAAATGCTTGCAGGAACTTGAGCATTCATCTTTCCGTAAGAATACAATGTTGCAGAAATTACGAGAAGTGCGCGTTCCAATTGAACATGGACAATAGCTATTACTCTTGAACCTATTGTCCGTTTTGTTCTTGTTGGAAAACGTTTAGTTTGAATAAAGAAATTGTTAGTTGTGTCTTTATATTAAAATGCTTCTTTTATGGTTGTGCCCTTTAACTTGAATAAATGCATGTGTTTTAATTTAAAGACCTTTGTCAATGTTGTGTTATTATTTAAAAGACTTGTGACAAAAGAATTGTATAATTTCTTCGAATTGGTGTATATTTTAAATTTTTATGCATTTTCACACTATAATCACCTTCTCTTTTAAAAGTTAAACTAGCATTTCATAAAGCCTTTTTTACACAATCAAATTTTGATCTCGCTTCTAGTTTCCTACGAAGAAATCTGTGTAAAATCTCCATAACAATGTTGGTGCCAACTTTCTATAATAAAGGAAAAGTTAATATGGTTTCTATGTGATTTTGGTATTACTTCCGTAAGAATGATGGGAGACACAAATTGTCTCAAGGACGTAATGTGAATCCTTTAGTCTTGGATAGTTGTGATTTCATATTTTAATTTGATTTCTGTTGTCGCAGAAGCTTGCTCCAAGAATTGTCAAAACGGTGATTTACATGCTTAGTTTCACATTGCCTTTCTCTACCAACAACCAATTCAAATGGCGGCTCCAATCCACAACCAATATATTCACCTCGGTTGCTCCTCAAGCACACCTATAAATGACAAGATAACGGTGATGATTTGTAAGTCACAAAGACACGATAAAAACAATGGAAGAAACACGAGATGGAAGCCAAAACAAAAGAGGAAGTCGTCGGAATTTTTTTTCGCTATTGCAGCTGGTTTTTGGCAGAAGGGCAACAACGTTTTCTTCTTGTTTCTCACACTAAATTACCCACTTTATGGTTAGGGTAAAGACACCATATATATATATATATATATATATATATATATTGATCCAACTAAAGCCTAAACTAACATAATATATATATATATGGGTCGTGATTAACAGTAATTCTTTAAGCTACTTTCAATGACCCACGTTTTTGGATCAAGCCTTTAGATTTGGTTGTTGGTAATAATTTAATCCAATACTTACATCATAGCTCGAGATTCATTGGGTATCAAAACCCAACATGTGTGATCTAAGTTCAGTTGCAAACCAAAGCTCTTCAATGTTTATTTCTTTGTACGACTTGTTTTTAAAAAAAAGACCTTTACAATTTTTAATTTTTTATGTTAAGAGAACAGAAAAATGTCACTGCAATGTGAAGTAGCATTCTTAATTAAAAATAAGCACGGATTATCGAAAAATTGAGGTATTGAAATTTACCTCAAACTTACATTATTTCAAGACATAGCCTTTCCTTGTGTTGGTTTTATGGACACCATATATCTAGGTATGAGAAAATATATGAAAGTCCTCCCTTTTCTTGAGAAGCCGAATTCTCTCTACTTTGTGACCGTGTGCTTTTGGCTTTGTGCCTTGCTCGTGAGACTTTCTTCTTCTCTTGTGGTTAGCCTTTGTGATTGACATTTTTGGCTATATTCTTCTCATCTCCAAGATCTTTGTGTGGTTATCTATTGGTTGGAGCAACCATTGGGAAAAAAGTATGGTTTGTGGATTGTTCAGTTTGATCAACTTGTGGTGTTGATTAAAGATTGAGCCCGGTATTCCTTGGTGTTAGTGGCATTTTCTACCTCACATTTGGTATCAGAACTTTGTGGGTGAGGTGAAATTTGTTGAAAATCGAAAAGAGAAAGAGAGGAGTGGCGCTCGCGGCATGCTCAGGTTTTTCTCACAATTTTCTGCCATCGTTTTTTGTTGATTCCGGCCAACTCAAACACTACCCGGAACTATTAAGTCCACATACGAGCTCTGCGGGTGGCGGAGCTGCTGGGTGTTGCGGAACCCAGCAGAAATCGACGGAGGAGAGGACCGAATCGCGACACGGGATTCCTTCTAGAAAATTGAGGCTGGTTTCTCTGATTCCAGCCAAATCATTGGCCAGCCAGAAAAACTGAGGACATAATTGTGACCAGCAAACCAAGGCGATTCTAGTGGTGGTGTAGGTGATCTCCGGCGGTGACGGTTTCTGACAGAATTTTTTGAGCAATTTGTTTATTTTAACCACCTGAACGTACTGATATTGTTACTTTAGTGTTTCAGGTTTTGCAGAAAATATTGGACGATTCTGCCCTTTTGGTGATTAATACATATTCGAGGTCGTGACTATACAACACAATTACTGAGTTACTTTAGGCCATAAATTGCGGCCTAAAGCAG
>CAIGRR010126906.1:0-19561 GCA_903798365.1 Fraxinus sp. 1973-6204 | reverse complement strand
GAGTCCATGTGCAGTTTTATTGCTAATTCTAACCTCTTTAGTTTATGTATCCATCGATGTGGGACAACTCACTTCTTTGATTATGCCTTCAAAATGATTACTGCGTATTGAGTATAATTTAGCCCTGGTTTGAGTCCAATTTTTCTCTAAACTCGTTTCTTCGATACTAATTTTTTCAACCACATATTTATATGAATTAATTTACACATAAATTTAATTTTTTTCTCTATTTTATATATGAACCACAGAGTAATTGTAACACTATTATTCTTTATTGTCTGCATATATTTCATAACTTGTACGTAAACTTGTATGTATTGGAGGCAATTACGGAATAGAATTACTTTATTCTTATTGGATTACATTTTTGGCATAAATAGTATCTGACTTCAATTCATATTTCACGCTGTTACTGATAGGCTTCAATTACAAATATTTTTCTCGTCTACTACAATCTCCACGATTATCAATTTTCTAGTGTTCAATGGGACAGCTTCTTTGCACCTTTTTAGAATGTCTAAGGACTCTTCGTCGTTCTAAACATATAAAACTTGTTGAAAACAAATATAAAATAAATTAATTTATTCCGTCTCTAAATGAAAAATAAAATCAAAAACTAACTAAGCCACTGTTTTGCATACATTAAAATTTTCATTCTCATTCTTCTACTCATTTTCAACCACACATTTTTCAATAAAATAATATTTCCATCACATCAATAACAATTCTTTCTTTTTCAACTATACATTCTCCACCAATCTACTATTCTAGAATACATTCTTCCAAAATAATATGGCTCAAACACACCCTAAGCATGCCATGAGAAAAGCAGCACATTCTCAAACATATTGCCCCCAACATGCTCAACTCCACCATAATGTGAAAGCAACAGACACTACACGAGGGAGATCAAAATTAATCCCTTTAATCCATGGACAAGCCTTAACCAAAATGCTAAGAGTTGTTCCATTGCCACCGCTTCAAAAATCTTTTGATGATTATTAAGAATTGCTGGCACAGTTAGAGGTGGCAATTAGACTTGTAGGCTTCACGAGCCTAGTCGTCCACGAACCCAAATGATCCGAGCCGACTGAAAAAAAAAAAAAGTGGAAATTACAAATTCTAATAGATTTCAAGATCTCATTTCATAATTCAGATGGCATGTTTAATATTTCCAAAATTAGAAGTTTTATTTTAATTAGCATTTTTATAAAATAATTATATTTAATAAATATATATACTCCAATACACACATCACAAACCCTAACCCACAACCCGTCGCCTCTCTCTCTCTCTCTCTCTCTCTCTCTCTCTCTCTCAACATTTCTCACCCGTCGCCACCCGTCGTCTTCGCCCAACCATCACCACCGCTACTCTCGATTGTCGCAACGAGCGCCGCTCTCCTGGCCGCGAAATCTGGCCGCGACGACCTGGCTTGACGAAATCTGAGCGCCGCTCTCCTGGCCGTGATGAGCCTTGGTGCGACAACTACTGCGAAGTGGTCACAACATCGATCTGAGCGCCGACAGATGGTGGAGGTGGTCGATATGTGGTATGTGTTCTGATTTGTACGATTTGTGTGGTGGTGGTGGAGATCGATGCTGTGAGATGGGTGGTGTGGTTTATGTTTTAGTGGTGCTTATTGTGGTGATTGTTTAGTGGTGGTGGTGCGAAGATAGGTTGTTGTTGGTGGTGATGGGCAGTGACGGTGGTGGTGCGTTTTGTTGTTGGTGGCGATGGACAGTGACGGTGGCTAGGCGGTGGTGGTTCGTTTTTGTTGGTGGTGGTTTTCGATGGTGTTGTGGTGGTAGATCTGGTCATTTTGATTTTCTGTGACTAAAAATATAATCTGTAATCTTAAAATTCGATAATTTATGACTAAAAATATAATCCGTGACCAACTATTTCGTTATCTGTGACCTAAAAATTATATAATATGTGACCGTGAAAAAATATGTGGCTAATAATTTGGAAATCTGTGTTCGTGTGATCTTCTATGACCTTAAAATTCGATCTGCCACTAAAAATATAATATGTGACCAACCATTTTGTTATATGTGACCTAAAAATTATACACACACACAGTGTATGTATATGTCAAATATCTTATTTTAAAAATTTGAAAGTTGTTTCTTATTTTTTAAATAGTATATAGTAAAAATAGGAGAAATGCATTTTTCCAAAAAAAAAAAAAAAATTAGTAAGCCCAAAAAGGAGCAAAATTTTTAAGAAACTTAAAAAATAATAAAAATGACATGGCCCACGAGCCCAAACGAGCTCATGAACTCGTGCCCACAAGCTCAAACAAGCAAAAATGTGAATTCAGCTCGATCAATGATTTGTCTCAAAATGAGTTTGAATTGTCCATGAATTTAGTCGGGCCCTCGAACAGGTCAACCCATTTACGACCCTATTGGCACTTTTATGGGAAAAAAAATCATAGAACAGGTATTAATTATCACTAAATCAATTTTCAGGCCTTAAAGTTTAAAAATGCAAAAATCAGGTATTTGTTAATTAATTAAATATATTAAAAACATAATTATACAATTTATGGTCACAAATGCATATTTATTGGTCACATATTATCGAATTAATTAGTTACAAATTATTTTGAGGTCACAAATCAAAAATTTTATACGTCACAATTTATTTCATTGGTTACAGACCAAAAAAATTATAGGTCACATTTTATCCATCGGTCACACATTTTCAAATTTGTTGGTCACAAATTATTTTTTCAGTTACAAATCATTGAATTTTAAGGCCACATTTTAATAGTTAATCACAATAATCAAATAATTGGTCACATATACCAAAACACCCCACCTACGATTCTGATCCACCACCAATATTTGGTCACAGATCAATCAAATAGTTGGTCACAAACAATATCCCACCACTGCCACCGTCACAACACCACCCATCACCGCCACCAACGCCACCTTCGCACCAACAACACCACCGCACATACCACCACGAACACCACAACCGCACCAAACCACCACCAACACTGCACACAGCACCACCATCGTCAACCGCTACCACCACCATCAATATCTTCAACTCCAGCACCACCACAGAACTCACACAACATCATACATACACTACAAATCGGCCACCTCCACCACCTACACCAACAACCATCGTCACCGTCACAACCCCACCAACAACCATTGTCACTGCCACATCGTACCAACACAATCGGCTTCCACACACACAGAATCACACAAATTAGCGTTGTCGTCATCTTCCACATACACAGAATCACACAAATCCGTAAATCGCCGTTGTGAGCGTAGACACCAATGCTCACAGCGACGCTCAGATCGACGATGTGTAACAGAGCGTAGATCACCGAACAGAGTACGACGCTCACATCTTCCGGTGGTGACGCCTCTGTGCCCAAGATTCTCTTCAAGGGAGACTGTGTTTACAGAGAAGGACGGTGTTTAGAGAGGGAGAGAGATGGGTGAGATCGTGAGGGGGGATTGGAAGTAAATTATGTTTTCATTTGGGTTTTAATTATTAATCCAATTAATACCTGATTTTTTATTAAATAAACTTTAGATCTAATTTTTGAATTTGAAAACTTAAATGACTGATTTTATGCAATTTCCTCCACTGTTATCCTATACATGCACGCCATGTTCGGCCAAACGGCCCCAAGTTAGTTTGGGCTTAATGTACATGACACCCGGCCCATGTTCTTTCTTATACCCGAATTATCCCATTGGTTAGTCGGTGACGGTTCATTTTGTGTACATAATAATCTGATAAACAGTTTTCGAAAGCAAATTCAATCGATACAGAAAACAGCTTGTAAAGATGCCGAAAAAGATGGGAGTTAACAGCAAAGCCGAGGAAGCTAGGGCTCGGAGGACCGCCACTGAAGCCGAGCGTAAAGATCGCGAAAGCCGAGAGAAGGAAGAACAGTACTGGCGCGAAGCCGAAGGGGCTAAGTCACGCGCCGCCAAGAAGCGCGAGGAGGAGGCCGAGAAGAAAGCTGAGTTTGCCGCTAAAAAGGCCGAGGCGCGCCGCTTGGCTGAACAGGAACAGAAGGAGCTCGAGAAGAGCATGAAAAAGGTTGATAAAAAGGCGAACCGGGTGTCCATCCCCGTGCCGAAGGTGACGGAGGCGGAGTTGCAACGGCGGAGGGAGCAGGATCAGGCGGCTATGCAGAAGCGGATCGAGGAGGAGAATCGTAAGCAGAGCCGGACCGCTGCCGAGGAAGAGTATGAAAGGATGGTGCTTGTCGCGAACACAAATCGCGATGACTCAATTATCGAGGCCAGGACGGTGGAAGATGCGATTGCAAAAATGGCAGTTACGGATAGTTTGCCCCCGGATAGGCACCCGGAGAGGCGGCTCAAGGCTTCTTTTAAGGTACAATTCCATTATTCAATTTTCTGTTTTCTGATCAGTTTTATTTTCAAATAGATTGTTTGGTGTTTTCATTATATTATTTAAGAAGAATTCTCTTGTTTTTAAAGATTTGAGTTTCTTAATTGACGGATATTGCGAAAGACGTTGTAGAGCTCTTTAATTTTAATATACTGAGAATTCTGTTAATAGAAGAATATTCTTGTGGCTCGTGACGGTAGGAATGTGATGAGCTTCATCTGTTCCTCTGAAAATTGCTCTTACTGGAAAAGAAGGGAAGCTTTGTTCTTTATATTTTTACCTTTCTGTTACCCAGGGGCTTTATCTTCATCTTCTTCTTTATCTGTTTTCCCCCCTCAATGAATGATGGTTGTTTGGAAAAAGGAAAAATAAGAAAGTGGAAAGCAATTAAGCAAGAATTTGTCTATAGCATAGGAAAGGTGATTAATCTTAAATGATCTAGTAGCTATCTTGCAGGATGTAAATGTTTGTAGGCTTTCCATGCATTGTAGTTCTGAAAGTTTTCCTTCTTTGAGGTATTATTGGTCTTTTTATTGTAAATATGTCTTGACATTTTGAGGACATTTTGCTCAATTTTTAATTAGTCGACACTTCACATGTTACATGTATACTTAGTTTGCCTTTTTGCTCTTCAAGTGAACTTGTGCAATGATGCTTGAAGTTTTTTGCTTAATGTATATGTTTGTAGGCTTTTGAAGAAGCTGAGCTTCCAAGGTTGAAGGAAGAGAAGCCAGGTCTTACACACACACAATACAAAGATTTGATTTGGAAGCTGTGGAAGAAATCTCCGGACAACCCACTTAACCAGGTAAAGCTAGTTCTGTTTAATATGATAATGACTCTCTCGTGCATGGTTTAGTTCCACAACTACGGCGTTTACATTTCATTGGAAGTAGACTCGTTGGCAGTCTAGTTTAAGCAAAGCTAGTTTGACTTGAAAGCCAGGTGGATTTTGATTTTCAACTGAACCTAGATAAGATATGTAATATCAGGGGGCTATTTAATTCTTCAACTGTTACTCCAAAATCCAAATACAATGAAAAGATAAACACACATGGAGTTTAATAGATGAACAGCTTGGGCCGCATAACCAATTTTGACAGATATTCGTATTTTATGCCAATTGGTGGATTCAGTCGTGGCTCTCTGTCATATAACGAAAGCAGAAATGAGCAATAATGTACTCAGTAAAAGACAAGACAACAATTTCAGTTGTATTCGTATTTGGAAACACAAAGATTACCCCTTAGGATATATGATGGCAAATACTTCATACTTCTGTGTTCTGATATCAAGGGTATGTATTTTGGTGGTTATATTTCGATTAGTTACCAAAGTTGCAATTTGGCTATTGATCTTTGTGTAGTGTTCACGTTGAATTATAATGGATGGCGGCTGGAGCTCGGTCTATGACCTGGTGTACTGTGTGCGAATTTTATCAAGGGTCTCAGATCTCTTGTTTGATTGTTGGATTGCACTAGAATTAGGCGCAAATTAAAGCTGCTACTTGTGGTCCTCGAGATTATGAAATGCATAATGGTGTTCAACTGTTCCTATCTTGTTGTCTGTTCCAACACCAAATCTCCTCACCATCCTCGCCAGAGTCACGATAGATTGCGACCAATGCGGTTGCTTTTGTGTTATTTTCCTTACCAAACTTCAGTTCTAAAATCTTGTTTTGCAGTGGGTGATTTTTGAATGAACCAAACTGGGTGTTGATGATATTCTGGTGCACTTGTTTTTCTTCATGATGATCCTTAAAGGTCTTTTAGATGCATTGTGAACTGAAAGGTTTATATATTAATAAATCATTCATTAATGTAATGTTCTTTTGTTTCTTTTGAATTATCCTAATACAATTTAGACTTGATTATGATGTCACTATTTAACGTTCAACTTTATTTCTTCCCTTCTCTGCTCCCATCCTGTTAAAAAATACAGAAAGAAAAAAGAAAAAAAAAATGTGAAAACTGATTGGTTCATTACTGAATACTGGCAATACTTGACCATTCTGTTCTATGGTTCATCACTTATTTGGAAGCCCTAGAGGCAAGATTTCAAATACTTCATAAAAGCCATTCCAATATCTGAAGCATCTGGTAACATATGCGGGCAATGATTGGCAAAGAAAATGAGAAGATTTTCCATTTTATGTGAGCTTTTGATTTAACTGTTATGAAATTTTTTTCCTATCCGACATGTCATGTTGCTGCGTTACTTCATATGTTCTTGTAATGATGCAAGTATAATGGTTGACATAGCAAGTTAAGAGAGAGAATTTTTTGTTTTTGCTCTACTATTCTTCTAGATAGTTTTTCTTAAGAGGGTGAGGGCTGTGGTTGGCTGGATACGAAATAATATCCATCTGTTGGAATCCTTACATTACTGTATCTGTTTTTCTTGTTCTGAAGTTGAACTTAGATGGTCTCTCTTTGCAGTCTGGGGAATATTTTCTTTCTTTTTGCTTGTGTACAGTGCAAAAATCTTCATCCTGAGATAATTGGGAAGTAATTTGATCTTTCTGTGGAGATCTTATTCTCGTATGGATAGAGGTTTTTGCTGGTTGTGTTGTTTAAGGAGGTAGAGCTTGTATCCCTTTGTAAAATGTATTAATTGTAGTTAAATCTTTCGCGTGATTAGTTCATGTTTGTTTTCTGATCATATCAATCATATTGTGGAATATTCTTATTCGTAATATCATCTAAAGGTAGCTTGGTAACCAACTTATTTTAATTTGAATATGCAGGTTGCTGATAAGTCGTGAGTGCATCCTTGCTTTTAAGAAGTCTGGCAATCTTTCTTTGGGATTAGCGTAAAGCGCTCTGCAGTTCTGTATATCCCTGATGATTTCACCTAATAGCTTTGGCTAGTCTTCAAACATCAATGCGCAGTGTCCATTTCGACCTTATGCGGTCTATTTGAAGTAATACTTTCTTCGTCTCCAACCAATCTGAATAAGATCCTTGTATTTTCCTGATATTCATCTTTGTTAATGAACCTTGGGATTTGGCTGTTAACTATACTAAGTGTACTGCGTTAGACAGTATTTGATTAATCTTGTGCACTAAATCGTTTTTGCAAATTTCGTAGAAATGAACTTGTGCCCTAAATCGCCCCTGCATCCTACCATTTCTTAGAAAGACGATCATTTGTGTAGAGTTAATCTTCCATGACTACCTCTTCATCGTCTTCAATGACTAATAGGCTAACTGGCCTTCATGACTTGTATGATACCACTGATGATTTGATTTTATTGCCTTGCATTCAACGAATCATTTCACAAGAATGCCGAGAGAAACAGTTTGATGAGGAGAAGGAACACGAAAAAATGGCTGTTATAGACAAATAAATGAAGCAGAATCACAAACTCTCGTGGTGTGAAATCCTCTGCTGTCCTAAATTACAGGGACTGGGGTACAATCTTATACACAGTGGATGGTCTTTGGTATCCAAGCTGGTGCACGCAAAGAAAGTTTCATGTGAACGCGAAGAAAAGAGAATCAAATGAATTTAAGGACGTTGCGGATTTGCATTCACTCCTCTCTGCTAAAGATTGCAAATGATGTTGAAGTGAATCGACTAATGAATCACTCGAAACGGATGTACTCAACCATTGATATTTTCAAGAACTAGGGTCTAGGATGTTTGTTCAGATGTTTGGTTGGACAAAGCTTAAACCATTCAAATCATCTTCTATCAAGATTCACTTGAACTTCAGAGCTTGTGCTCTTCTTGATGAACATCTTCAGTCTTGCACCACTTTTCCTCAACTTAAAAGACCCATGAGAAGCCGAATTATCACCGAACCACCATAAGGTGATAGCTCGTACAAGATTCCATGTTACAAGCTAAACCTTGTTAAGATGAGAGAAATACTGATTTCATACTTAGACTAAGTTGCATTGTAGAAGAATAATGACAAGATACAAAGAGAGAGAAAATTCAAGAATTTTAAAGCTCAACTGGTCTTTGATTGATTGGTTTGGTGGTTGTGAAATATCTCGACATACCCACAAACAGTTAAAACACTGGCTGAAGATTCAAAAACATTGAAAAAGGAAGACTACAAATTAGTCAAGTAATGCATGCATGCTGGTATATACTGAATAAAGCTGATACCATGCCCACTAATTTGTTGTATTCCTTTTGTTTCTTCTACAGCCTCTGACACTAAAATACTAACATATTCAAAGTCAGAGCACATACACATTCTACTTTATATTCACTTCCAAAAAATACAAGGAGAAACTACTATAATCTATAATCCCATCCGGCCCCTCCTTGTCCAAGTGGTACATACTACCATTATGGTATAGGTCAGTAATTAGTAAATCACACCCAAAAGTAGAGACAGCACATTCTTCATAGAGTAACTCCTATTTCAGTCTGCTGCTGCTGCTGCAAGGCTTTAAAGCCCACTTGTTTTGGTGGCGGTGGGGATGGTGGTGCTGCTGCTGCTGATGGCTGCTCCCACTTTAAATTGACAACCACTTCATCTTGCACTGCCACGTATTCCTATATTGAGTAAAGTAATACAGAAATCAGCACTATTCATCACCACAAAAAGGTTTGTTTATTGCGTCCAGATGGTGAAGTGTAAAGATTATTTCTTTTCAGATTAAGATCTTGCCTTTGCTATATTTGTGTAAAAACCCTTAAAAGGGAAGATGAATAAATATACCTCCAGTTTCTGAACGAGCTCTTTGGCATTGGGGGCAGAGACAAAGATGTGACGCTGAGAAGGCTTTATGAACCCATCATCCACTGCTTTGTCAATGAAGTTGAGGAGGTAGTTGTAGTACCCATCAACATTCAGTAAACCCACCTGCAAAAATATATGAATCCTATCAGATTTAACTCAAAATCATCCCTACTTTTCAACGAGAAAAAAAGGGTTTAATTGAGTTTTACAGGCTTGTCATGGATGCCCAGCTGTGCCCATGTTATAACCTCCAGCAACTCCTCCAGAGTACCATATCCACCTGTTTAAAAACCCATAAAACCAAGAGAAATAAATAATCAACCTTCTAAGCTTAAGAACTGTAAAAGCTGAAAAATGTATTCATGCAAGCATTTAAACCTGGCAATGCTATGAAACAATCAGAATGGCTAGCCATTTCAGCCTTCCTTTGGTGCATATTAGCCACCATTCTCACCTCCCCAATAGTCTCCCCAGTTTTCTGCAAAAATCAACATGAGACTTAACACTGGTAAAAATGAAATTTTTACAAACTTACGGTCAGTATTTACAAACTCATATGGTACCTCTTTTCCCACGAGCGGTCTTGGTATGATTCTGTGATGAAATAAGTAAAACCAGGTTCAGAAAACTAAAGGACAGATGCAAATAAAGGATGTTCATGTAATAATAAGTTGCTAAAACTGATAGAGATACCCAAGAACGTGTCCTCCTCCATTATTAACGGCTTGAGAAACTAAGCCCATTAATCCTATACTTCCTCCCCCATAAACTAGATCCAGCTTTCTTGCCACCTTCATGCAAAAATATAGAAATCACCTCAAAAAACTGAAGAACAAACAGAAATTTGATGACTGAAAGAAAATGCAGTGCAAGAATCAGGAATGGTAAAGTTCCCGGTACCAGTTCTTCCCCCAGCTGAATCGCTGCCTCTTTATAGCACTCTCTCTTACCAGAACTACTCCCACAGAAAACACAAACCCGGTTGAATTTTGATTTCACAAAGTTTTCTTCCATTTTCGATGGTTTGAAGCAGTACTTTTCTGTTTGTGTTTCTGAGTAGAAACAAGAAAGGTTTGAGGATAAGAAATGTCACATGTGTTGTAACACCTAAACTCTGCAGCCATATATAGAGTCCTGGAAATAATAATAAAAACAAAAAAGCGATTCCTTAAAAATAAAAAATAAAAATAAACATTCTTTCTGGGTTTAATAAAATTGAATGATCATTGATCATGGCTGCTTTTGTAAGTGGTGAGAGGTAGGACTTGGGCGTCGTGCTTTCAAACCCGGTGCGTCCACGTGTCACTGCATGAATTACAAATTTTATTTTTTATCTTTTATTATGATTTATCAAACATGGGATTTTAATTATTGACCCTAATGATTTTTTCTGGTGATATTCTAGCATTTGTTTGGCTCATTTTATAAACGAGTTGAATATGTGTTGCATATTATTTTGAAATATTTTATAAGTGCAGTAAAAATAATATTCGATCCTAAATTTACTTTTTTGATCTAAATATGAGATAAATACGAGCCCTTGAAAATAAATATTAATTATTATATATGTACGTAAATAGTGAAAATGCATATTTGAATATGATTATTAAAATTACAACTAAATGGATAAATGAAGATGAATTGCAAATACGATATATGAATTAACGTGAATGCTAATTAATTTAGAATTAATACCAAAAAAATTATATTTAACAATGAATGCTAAATCATTTATAGTAAATAAACATAATTTAATTTCTAATTAAGTGAAACTCTAAGCTAATTAACATATTTGGACGTGAATAATGAACTGCATTCTTGAATATGAATGTTAATTAATTGAAAATTAATAACAAGGACATAGACATGAATGTGCATGTTCGTGTGAATGTAAAATTTTAATTAATATTAATTAAATAAATATTAATGTTAATTAAATGAGAAATAATAACAGACGGGGGAATACATGCATGAACCAGGATTTTATAATATTTATTACAGTTTGTAAATTAAATACATATTGAAAAACGAAAAGTAAGATATTATTGAAATAATTGAATTATAATATGGCTATAATCGTCCAAAAAAATGATTTTCACTTGGTATGATATTAATATATTATACAGATTATCTAAAAATATTCAACTTCATTTCTAATTGCACATTTTGAGAAATCACAAATACTATTTATTTATTTACTACTTATTTCTATTTATCTGCAATATAAATTATTTATAGAATCACAAATTCACAATAAATAAAGCACTCGTTTGGGAGGTGTTTAAATTATAAACTTTTTTATTAAATATTTTTTAATTCATATATTTAGTAAAACTCATAATTACTTTCTAGTTTTTTCTTGTATATTTTTTACGATTTGCTATTCAAATTATAATTTAAACTCCCAAACATAACTTCTCAATTTGTCTGTTAAAATTTCTCATGGCTTCGTATCAGCCATGATCACGTTTTCATTCAAATGTAATAACTTTATTAAAGTTATGGCTTTTGGACGCATAACTACTTCAAAAGGCCATATTTAGGGGTTTCTATTTTATATTTGTTATTTCTTCCTAAACTTAAAATATATGTTACGCCTCGCCATCGAGATTTCCACGTGAAGCTTATTGTCATCCCATGAGAATTGCACCGACCCATCGAAGCTCTTCTGACAAAGTCATGTGGCATCCCCACGTGGGGTGTATAGCACCAACCCACTGAAGCCCTCTTCACGAAGTCATATGGCATTCCACGTAGAATGCATAGGACCTATTGAAGCCCCCTTACAACCGAAGCAGCTGTATACAATGGATCTGTCGAAGTGGTGAGGTTCCACAAAGTTAAATTTGAAACTCTATCACGACGAGTGACGACCCACTTTTTAAGATCCTGAACTCATGAAATCTTGTTCGAATGATTGATATGATCTCTATAATGAGCAATATGTCAAAATCTTGTCGCATAGGTTGTAGTGTGGCTGCCCCTTTTTAAGAGCATTTAATGCGCACAAATTAGTCGGTTGAGAATTGATACCTAAGATAAAATGATTCGATTAAGGAGATAAAATCACGTATCCTCTCATCCAATGGACGTCATTTCACATGTAGTACTACAAATATTCTCCTCCTAGTGTCATTTGGAGGGTAATGCAAATACATATGTTGTAAGCCATATATTCTCCGCTCTTGAGTTAAATCTTTTGTTGATAAAGATAGATGTTCGATCTTGGCTTTTAGTTTGGTTTTTGTTGATCGTTCCTTATCGAGTGATTTCCCTTATATATTTGGTGGTGACCCGAGCATATTTGTCTCGTGCTATAAAACTTCTCCCACGTTTAAATTCGAAATATCGTCGACTAGTAATTTGTCCAAACGTTATGGAATTAGCTTGCATGGAAACAAGAGAGCCCAATATCTATTGCCCACGTCAGCAGTGCAAAAACGAGGTCAACATATTGGTGGCGTCCGTGAAAAATCGCCACTATAGACACTAACATTACCATAGAAAAAGTTTGCCTGAAAAAGAACAAGTGAAGGCCTTATAAGTTAGGAAAAATTCGAGAATTCAACAAATGAAAAAATGAATTCAAAGTGCTATGTTCATGCCACGAGGGTAAGAGAGAACCCTAATGAAGAGGTTTCTCAAGCAGCAGCTCAAGTGGGTCGACGCTAACCCTATTACCATCGTAGGCGCGATGGAATGAGGGTGACTGCTCAACTCACCTGGGAGATAGTAATCGTGGCAGCTAACATGAGAGATATCACCTACTAAAATATGGCTAGCAAGAACTCTTCGTGCAAATAGTCTAAAGTCAGGGAGCCCCATCACCCGGCAAACTAGAGAAGTTAGCCCCCTTGAAAGGGAAGTGGGAGTTGACATTTCCTAGAACGATGCTTTTGGTCGACCCATCGTGGCCTATGCTGACATGGAGGATAATTTCTCCCAAGAATATGAGCCAGAACATATCCTGCAAAGCTTTTTTAGTGTATTTGACAGAATCGGTCTCGCAAAAACCAGGCACATGCCATCCCAACCATCTCCTGCAGCAAGGCAACCGGATAATAGGCAATGACATATCCCACGAGTTGCTCTGCCTAGAAATAGGCGCCACAGGAAGGAGGAAATGGTGAAAGAACGGGCAGGCCCATCTCACCGGCCACCTAGATATCACGCCGATAAAGATGAGGACTCGGATGAACTCCAAAGATCTTGTGACCTCATTGACGATGACAAAAATGTGATTTTTTCACAAGAACGGGGAAATGCTCATGTTCCAATTCATTATGTGTAGCTAAAGATACCAAAGTATGACGGAAGAGACAACCCGATAAAGCGCTTCAATAGTTACAAAATACACATGAGCCTGAAAGGCGCCACCCTCGTCATCAAATGCAGGGCCTTCCACTTGACTTTGAGCGATGCAGCGGAAATTGGGTACAGTAGATTACCTCCACGAAATATTAGAGATGGCCGGAATTTAAAGCACGTTCCTAAAACGATTCACCGTAAGTAAAGAATGAGATACTCTTATTCAGCTTATTCGGGACACAAGTCAGTAGCTCGGGGAGACATTGAAAAGATCTTTAACTTGCTTTATTGATGATATTACATACTGTGTGCAAGTCATTGATCGGGAGACTTTATCTGCACTACGGGACGAGCTAAACATAAGCACCCTCTTCTAGAGGGATGTCAAGAACACACTAGCTATGATGCACTGCTAGAAATATTGAGGCATAAAATCATTAATGAGGAGTTGATTGATCATCAAAACAAAGCCAGCAGGGGCCTTTTACCCTCTTAAGGATAACGTGGGAAAGGATCTACCTCTCATCTAATGGACAACCAATGAATCCAGGTTGGTCAGAAGCCATTTCCAATTCTGGACAAGCACTTGCCACATCTACGTTAAACGTAATACCCACGTTGGCTTACGAGGATGTAACCCTCGAAACTAACATGCGATAGACTAGGTCTTGACAACGGGCCTCTTGGATAGGAAAAGGCCATGGGCGGGGTTCAAAACCTAGAAATAGGCCGAGCAACCCTCAATATTATACTTACCATCATTCCTACAATCATGACACAACAGACTGCAGAGATATAGCTTAACACCCTAGGTAGGTTAATCCTTGGAATAACCAAAGAAATTATCGCCCTCATCCTAGGACCTTTCCCCCACCTAGGCAAGATCAAAGACCTAGGCGCGAATATATTTTTCTCGTGCTTATATATATCTTGTCGGTATCCGAATATATTTGTCTCGTGCTATAAAGCTTCTACCGCGTTCAAAATTTGAAATACTGTTGACTAGTAATCTGTCGAATGTAGTGTAATTAGTTTGTATGGATGTGAGTAGACCTGGTATGTATTGTCTACGTTAACGATGCAAAAAACAAGGTCAATAATATTTATCCCCCGTTTGTCTTCCATTCTTTCAAAACTCTTTTTTTACATGCTCGTTTTCAACCACACATATACATAATAAAATATTCTACACGTAACTTTTAAAAGTTTCAATTGAATACCCCGAAACTCTTAGAGACTTTTTAAAAGTCTTTAAAAGTCTCTATTGATTACATCTAAACTTTTAGAGAGTCTTTAAANCATAATAAAATATTCTACACGTAACTTTTAAAAGTTTCAATTGAATACCCCGAAACTCTTAGAGACTTTTTAAAAGTCTTTAAAAGTCTCTATTGAATACACTTAAACTTTTAGAGAATTTCCAAAAGTCTCAATTGAATACACTTAAACTTTTAAATTCTCCAAAAGTATTTAAAAGTCTCAATTGAATACACCCCCCTAAATCTCAAGGAAATAAAAACTATCTTGAGGACAACTCAAATTTACAAATATGTGATGCAAGTTAAGCACGATAAACTACTTATAATCGATCAAATAATATTTTATTCATACATATCATGGAATTCATAAGTACTAATATATATCAATTATTCAATTTTACCTATTTATAATTTAATCCCTGTTTAATTTGGCTAAAATGTTATTTTTAGTAGATTTTGATAAAAAAATGATAAATATGTGATTGAAAATTAATAAAATTGTATGACCCACACCACATATAATTAAAAATCAATTTGAAATCAGATGGAGGATTAAATCGATTATAAACAACTCTCAAATATAATCATGATTAGAAATTGCATTATATTTATAAAAACAAATCTGATCTCTCGCCCAGTGTGTAGTATAAAAACTTCTTACGTTGATGCGGCAAAAAAATCATATGCATGATTCACTTAAACGAAGAAAATCATAAGAATAGTTCACTTGATACATCAGTGATGAAATTTTTATGAGAATCTCTACGTGTACAGAAAAAAAGCTCACAGAAAACACACAAATAAGTGGAGTCCAAATTTTTTTTTTTAATATTTAATTCATATGGAGCCCACTCCAACCAATTACATTTACACAAATAGTGAAATTTTTCATTTATATTATTGATTATTAGTAGTCTGCAGTTGGGTATTGATATTTGTAGACAGGACAGGTTAGTGATGATTGGATAGGGTGTGGTGTGGTGTGTGTTTTGAGGTAATGCATTCAGAGAGGGGGCTTTCTAAGTTTGCTTATTGTCCCAATGGACTGGAAAAAGCCTTATCCACACTGACAACACATACACACCCACACGCTCAAGCAATGCATCGGGATGCAACCTTTTCTTGGCTAACCCCTTTCTCACGTACGCTGTCTTTCCCATCATGGTGGATAAAGCCTAATTTATCAACACGAATCGAGTCCAGGTCCAGCTCGTGTATCTAAAGGTCAAACTAATCCATGTTTGATATTCATTATTTGAAGTCTCGTATACATTAAAATTTTTATTATCATTTTTTTATTTATTTTCAACCACATATTCTTAAATAAAATAATATTTTACATCATATTAATAAATTTTTCTTCTTTTTCAATTACACATTCTTCATCAATCTATTATTTCAAAATACATTCTTCCAAAATAATGCGGCTCAAACACACCCGAAATTTTATCTTATATATTTATTTTTAATTATATATACGTACAATAAGATATTCTGTACATAAATTCAAAATTTTACCATACTTCTTAACTATATATTCTCTTAAAAATTGCTATTCAAGCTATTATAATTGCATTACTCAATAACGTCAAATTTGATCATACCCCATACTCGACCATGATATTCTCATTGGCGGATCCCATATTCTCATTCAAGCCCTCTATTGAAAACGTCCACCACTATCACCTCAAGCACGCTGCTTACTCTCGATGCAGTGACATCATACATTGAACTTGTTAAATTGTAGTGTCTAATTATTGTCCTTCCTAATTATAAAATTCTTTTCAGGAATTAGAGTCCATATAAAATTCCATTTTAGAATAATTTATCTTTATAAATAGGGAACCAACATTAAGGGCCCGTTCGGTAGAGATTAATATCGGATTAAAATTGAAAAACTGACTGTTATTGTTGACTTTTATTAGACGAGTGAGATCCGTAACGACTATATTTTCAATTTTAATTGGATTAAAATTCCTACCAAACGGGCCTTAAACTTTATTATCATCATCAAAGAGAGAAAGATAAGCTAGTGAATTAGGAGTGTGATGTAATTTCACATTTAAGCTAACCTGTATAAATTGTGTGTATTTTTTAGTGTTTATTTTTCGATGGAATAGAAATATAGTTTGTAATTCTAAATCCATTTCTTTGACGTAAGGTAGAGATTTGTCATCGAACATCAACAATCTCTCTACGACTCATATGCTCACTTACACAAACATTTACTAGGTCTCACGTGCACATCAAATGTAGACCGACCATGTTTGGTTTAGTTAAAAAAGTTTTAAAAAATGTGAAATTAAAAATAACAATTAATTTTAGGGTTAATCCCCCTTGACAGAAAGGGGGTGTTCGGGTCAAATCCGGGCGCCCGACACCTCCTTTCTGACAAGGAAGCACAATCCTTATTTTTAACTACACATAATTGTTGATAGCATGAGTACTCAAATGTTAGTTCAAGAATGTCGCTATCAATAAACTTTAAAGTACACATTAAAAAGTAATAAATATCTCACATGAAGTTTATCTAACTTAGGCTCTGAATTAGGTAAAATAAATGGATGGATTTAATCAAATAATTCGACACCCCAATTAGCACTTCAATCAGAATGCTGCTGTTGTTCTGGTTTCAGCCTAACCTGACCACCTGAAAACGACGTCATTTGGTTGAACTGAACTGGAATTGAGAAATAGTAAATAAACTAATTAGTGGGACCCATGCTGAAGTATTGGTTTTTTGGGGTTTGTTTGGGTGTGGCAGAAGCTAGGTGTCAGGGATTAGGGATAATGATGAATCTACTTTTCCATAATATGCATGTAATGTTTCGGATTTTGCCAATTGGGAATGTCCGTGTCAGCAATACTACTTCGAAAAGATAAGCTACCAAAGGCATGCTTCCTGATAATTCTTGAAAAATCTTATCAAATTTAATGTACCTGCACTAACACATAAATATCAAGTGAATTTTGTTTTAAATTATTGATTTTATGTATAAATATAAAATGTATAGAAATGATCTCCAACAAGTAATGGATAAGATAAGGGTCATGTTTGGTACGGATTAAAATTAGATTTTAATCTAAGTCCTTGTTTGATCCACATTATTTTTCTCATTCTCATTCTTCTACTCATTTTCAACCACACATTCTTCAATAAAATAATATTTTTCATCACATCAATAATTTTTCCTTCTTTTTCAACCACATATTCTCCATCACATCACTTCAAAAAAATGCATTCTCTCATTTTAATATGCACCAAACACACTCTAAGTCAAAGTCAAACAATTAATATTAATCACATTTTTCATGAGTCTCACAACTTTTTAACTACACTTTTCAAAAACTTCTATCACAATTTACTAAAAATTTAATTTTAATCCCCACCAAACACCCTAAAAATACGTCGACCGATCAAGCCTACAACTTTTTCCCATTCAAATTAAATTGCCAAAAATTGTAAGCGCCACCTCAGGTCACCGGTGAACAAGATAACTCTTATCCACCTTGGGATAGAAGATCAATTATGATAAAATGTATATTTGACAATTTAGCCCTTGTTTGAGCCAAATTATTGTAGAATGAGAATGAAAAATATAGTCGTTATTGAGGTCTACACAAGAGATAGAAAATTTAAATTTAAATATTGATGTGATGGATAATAGTCATATTTTTCATTTTAATGAGATAATAATGCGGGTTAAACAAGGCCTAAAATTTTCATTTTTATTCTTCTACTTATTTTCAACCACACATTTTTCAATAAAATAATATTTTTATCATATCAATAATTTTTTCTTCTTTTTCAATCACACATTCTACATCAATCTACTATTCGAGAATACATACTTCTAAAATAATGTGGCTCGAGCACATCCTTAAATTAAAATTTAAGAATTGCCAAACATGCATTGAATATGACAAATCACAAACATTATGCGCTAAACACGGCCTTGGCCTTGTCCTTGGCCTTGGTCTGGAATATCAAGACGTTTTGGAGTGTTAGCACAAAGCAGTTAACATGCGGATAGATGGATTTGTTACCTTGTGTCCGTTTAGTTGCTATTTAATTTTAATTCTAAGACTTGGGTATTTTAGGCATTAGTGTCGCAAAGTTTCTCCCTCATTTTTCGACAAATTGTCTAATAACTTTAATCCCTGTTTGGTACACATTAAAATTTTCATTATCATTCTTCTACTCATTTTCAACCACACATTTTTCAATAAAATAATATTTTTCATCACATTAATAACTTTTCCTTCTTTTTCAACCACACATTCTTTCAAAATAATATGACTNTTTGAGCCATATTAAAATTCTCATTCTCATTCTTCTACTCATTTTCAAGTACACATTATTCAATAAAATAATATTTTTCATCACATCAATAATTTTTCATTCTTTTTCAACCACACATTCTTTCAAAATAATATGACTCAAACACATCGAGTTCTTTTGAATTTCCAACTTTTATCAATATTTCGCAGAATAACGAGGCTTAAATGATTTTCCACACTAAACTTTCTATGCCTGGTTTGGCATATTTTATGAAATTTACAATATTTTATCAACTTTATGCACGAACTAAGCCCATGTTTGACTCTTTTTAAATTAAAACTCTTCATTTTTCATACTCATTTTCAATCACATATTTACGTAATAAAATATCGTATACGTAAATTCAGAACTTTTACTTACTTTTTTAATACAAATTATGTAAAAATTACTATTCTAAATATCAATTTCTCTGTGGAGTGGATACTAAACATAACGGGAAACAAGTTTTGGAAGAGTTAGGGGTGCCGCCAATATAGAAAGGATCATGGATCTCGGGGATCATGTCGTGAGAGGACAAATCGAATCCAAAAGTAGAAGAAATGATTG
>CAIGRR010126862.1:0-16466 GCA_903798365.1 Fraxinus sp. 1973-6204 | reverse complement strand
TTGCCCCAGTTTCGCCGACATGATTGATGATCGTGTAGTTATACAACGTTATCAAAGTATGATTTTTGTTAAATTAAAGATTGGTACTTTCTTTTATACGTTTCTTGATTCTTTTGTTAATAACGTATCTAAAAAAAAAATTCGAGGGCGCTGCCCCCGAACCCATGTGGGCCCCACCCCTTCACATCTACCTCTACCTCTAGGCCCCCTACTTTCGAGGTCTAGCTCCGCCCCTGATACCACATGTACGTTAGGTAACCCTTAGTCTACAAGTAAAATATTCACTAATAAAATACGCATAAGCCGACCTGTTGGGGATCGAGTTGGTGAAACAGGTAAACATGAAGATCAAATGTCACGAGTTCAAATATCCTGTTAACACTTCCTCAATCGAGTCCGTTGCATCGGGTTTGCCTAGTACAATTTATCTTTCCTGTGTGATTTACGGATTACTGTGCATGGAGCGAGGGATGTTTACCCGGCATATTCATGGATAGCGGCAGCATGACTCCCCGTGTCAAACCAAAAAAAAAAAAAAATACACATAAGCCCCGTTCGCGATGTGTTAAAGCGCCCTTCTGTATTGCCTCTTTCCTTCCCGCTTTGCCAGTTGAAAAATTACAGAGAAACGAAAATGGTGTCGTCAGCAGTGGTGAATACGTATCCACTGTCAAGCTACACTTTCGGTGCCAAAGAGCNGCTTTGCCAGTTGAAAAATTACAGAGAAACGAAAATGGTGTCGTCAGCAGTGGTGAATACGTATCCACTGTCGAGCTACACTTTCGGTGCCAAAGAGCCCAAAATGGAGAAAGACACCTCCGTTGCCGATCGCCTTGCCCGCATGAAAGTCAAGTGCGTTTTTGCTGTGATTGTTAAACCCTAGATAGATCGAATTAATTGACATTGCGTAGGGCTTATGCCTGTTCTTTGGATTTGTGTTTTCGATTGTTTTGATGTGTTTTGTTTCGGTTTTGAGTTTCAGTTACATGAAGGAGGGGATGAGGACTAGCGTCGAAGGAGTTTTGTTGGTATGTACAGATTTCTCCATCACCTCGTACTCAAATGTGTATATATGTATATATTGTGATGCAATAACTCAATTATTGAGCGATCTCGTTGTAATTTTCTGATTCTTTCATGCTGGATGGAATTGTAACTGCTTTGCTTCTGCTAAGAACGTGTTTGCTAAGCTTAAAAATTTTACTTGTGAGTAAATAAGTGATTTTTTATTTATGAAAATTAAAATTAAGCAATTTACTTCTCCTGACATTTAGGTAAGAATTACTTTCAAAATAATAAACATTTAAGTAAGAATGAGATGATTTTGGTCAGTAAGTTAGGAGGAGAGAAATCCATCAAAATTAACAGTCTTTGCTGATGATCTAGTTGTTGGATCTCCCACTCGCTCTACCAACGAATAGCAGAAATGTTGAATAAGGATTCACGTAGCCAACTCGAAATATATTGAAGTTAAGAATTAGTTTGTAGTTGTTGTTATATTCATTGTGCATTAAGAAGGACCCCCCAAGTGGCCGGAGCTATTTACTATCCACTATAGGGTTATTGGTGTAGAATTTCCTTTTTATGATGTTAGAGATCTCCGAAAGTGAGGATTAGAACGATAATAAATACCCTCTTTTACTTTACTTATAATACTCATTTAATTTAGTTGGTTTTGTTGTTGTTTAAAATGATTTGAAATTTGAGCCTCCTTGCTGCAACCATGTCCATTGTGTGATTAAATATTGTTCAAGAGTTTTTTGGAAATCCTTGATACTTACTAACCTTAGAACTTAGCAAAAGAAGATTTGTTTATTGTACAGAAGAACTTGCAAATGAAACATTGATAGAATATTTTTGGTTCTTTTAGTTATACATAATAGCAGAAGTATTGTGTGTCGCATTATAGTTTATACATTATATATAAGATCTCTGAATAGGATATTTACTGCTGAATTGTCTGATTACACTTGAACTTGCGCTGAGAATTTCTACCTTGTTATATTTCCGATGGCTCTCATAATGATATTAACTTAGCACTTGGTAGGTAATAAATATGGTTCCCTCCTATAGGTACAAGAGCATAATCATCCTCATATTCTTCTTCTGCAAATTGGAAATACATTCTGTAAACTCCCAGGTGGTCGACTGAAGCCAGGAGAGAATGGTACAACTTTCTACTCCCTCTTAAAAAAGTCTATTGTTAGTCTACATTTTCTTTCTGCTTATTTACTAAAAAGAAAAGCAAAAAATACAACCCGGCTTCTGGCAATGGACCTTTTGAGTTTTTATTGACGTTACTTTATTTATCTTTAAATATATTTTACATCATTTTGTAGAAATTGAGGGCTTGAAAAGGAAACTTTCTAGCAAACTCGCTGCGAATTCACCTGGTCTTGAGCCAGATTGGCAGGTAATTCTTTATGGAATAATCGGCTGACCTAAGCGTGTGGTAGATATAGTCAAGAATAGAGTTTGAAAAGGGCAAATGTAGTTCAACATTTCAACCTGCTTTAGAGATTATTCATGTAGAAAGGAATGTGTAATGTGTAGTGTGCAGAACTAAATGTTCTCTGATTGATATTCCATAGCCCACCAAGTAAAAGGTTGGATCATGGATGTATACACCAGAGGAAGGAAGGATAAATGTCATATGCATTCTCTTTATTTACTCTATATGCCGCATCTGAGAAACTAATGCTGAATATGTGAACTTATCTTAATTACTGTACACATGACATGAGCTGATTCATGATCTTTGACACCTCTCTCTTTTATTGGCCTTTTTTTTTTTATAGATGTTTATTTGTATATTTACTTGATTCTCCTTTCTCATTCTTGGACGTAACATTCATTGCAGATTGGTGAATGTGTGGCAACATGGTGGAGACCAAATTTCGAGACCATAATGTATCCTTACTGCCCTCCACATATAACAAAACCGAAGGTAATATCACCAGCAAACATCCTTCCATAGTATACATGCATTTTGGCATCAGTGCAGCTGACCATATATTATTATTCATGATATAGGAGTGCAAGAAGCTTTTCATAGTTCACCTGTCAGAGAAAGAGTACTTCGCTGTTCCGAAGAACTTGAAACTTCTTGCTGTTCCGTTGTTTGAACTCTATGACAATGTTCAGGTGTGAGATATTCTTGCCTAGGTCATTGGATTATATATCATTTGCTTGTTTCTCCTCGTCCTGTCACCACTAAAATTATGGCAGGAACATAGGATTTGCTTTCACTCTTTCTGTAAGCATTTGTGGTAAAGATCATCATTATATGGTATCACATAATCATAAATGCTCCGCTCCTTGTTTTCTGTATCAGAGATACGGACCTGTTATTTCCACCATTCCGCAGCAACTATCCCGTTTCCAGTTCAACATGATCCAGTCATAGATTCTTCCTAGAAACTCATATGAAGCTAGAATGCACCAGGAGAATTCAAATCAGCAACTGTACAAGACCCAACTTTTGTGGTCAACTGAACTAATCCATCACCATAACCTCGATCTCTCTTCTAGAATAGACAGAACTCCAAATTACTGGTTTAATTTCTTTTAATGTTTGATTTCAAATTTTCATCTGTGAGCCTGGATTCTTTCCGCAGCATTGGTTTATGAAAGATGACTTTATGATAGTCTCACATTACGATGAAGTCTTTTTTTTGTTTCCAAACTTGTTGACCTGCTCTTATGGCATGGAAACACTGTTGAGCATTTTGCTTGACACAGAAATTTGATTTGATGTTTAGATTGCTGTAGGGGATTCAGTGTAAGAATTGTCAAGTGTTCTCTTGGCATGTCTTTTAGGTTGAATTAGATTCTAGTTTTGTGCACCAAATATTCCTCGTTGGCACAGGGACAGGATTGCACTGTTACTGGGCTTATTAATGTTGTCCCTGCAAGCCAGATGTAACTCAGACTAAGAACAGATTGACAATTTCAATTTTCATTCAGCAACAAATTTCTAGCAGGTGTAATCTTTGACTGGTGTCAAATGTATCATGTAATTGTTAGATCCAAGTTTACTTGGTTAGTGATTATTTAGTTGTTATTTGCCTACCTACTATTTATAACTGTCATTTTGAGTATTGTTTCATTGTAATATGTTATAACCGATTCTAAGAGATGAAGGGATTAGAATTGTTTTGCTAAAAGCACAAGTGTCAATTATGTTTGAATCTTTATACATTCCATTAGAAATTAAAACTGAACTTGCTTATTTGTCACCACATATTTGATGCAACAACGTTAATTAAAAGAGGTCAAAATCTCGTTTAGTTTTATGTTTGGTATTGCATATTAAATAAATAAATAAATGAGAGCATCGAAGACTGTTTTCTTTTAAATGCATAATATATGAATCATTTTTCATTATTGTGTTGATTTATTGCAAGGTGTGTTGAAAGATTTAAAGCTATTAGACTCTTAACAAGTTATCGGCTTCTTCACCAATTCTCATCGTCTCGGTTAAGGATCACAATTTAGGTCAGTGTTTGATACCCTCCACTCTCCGTCGAAAATGGGAAAGAAAGAGAAGGATGCAGGCTTTTTCTTGGGACATAGTATGCATCACACATCTATGAAAGTAACATTATTTATACATAAAATTGTCCAATTATTGCTCTTAATTCATCCTCAATCGACAACACCTTCACCTGTCAACATGTATTCTCATTTCCGATCAATTAACCATAACTATACATATGATAGCATCATCATCCTCTATAAATGGTTAATGAAAGTTGGTTTCGTTTCTCTTTTTTGAGCAACAATATGCTTAGACGTATATATTCGTCAGTGCTGATTACTATGCTCACTCAACCCAATATGTGGCCTGTTGGGCCTGCCAAAAAAATTGTTAACTTCGCAAGGCCCGCGTGGTCAGTGTGTCCACCCCGTTGACACCACGAACTCCGCTTACTTACCAACCATTCTGTTCCATAATTCTATTGTCTTTTTACACATACCGTCGAAAATCTTCCTAGCATCATCTAAACTACCACTTTTCCCCAAACCCATCTGTAAAGAATCAATATTTTTTACATAAAAATCAAAAAGTCCATTCCCAACTGAAAAAGCACTCACAAATCCAGACTTTATTATCTGACAATGCACTCTTTGGCCTTTACTAAACAATCCCAACTGAGAACAAGAGTTCAAAACGTATGGGTATGTGAAATTATTTGGTTTAAGATTTCTAAGAATCATTTCATCAAACATTGAAATGCAATTCCTAAAGGGTCCATTATATGCATACCCTCTTATCATCGCATTCCAAAGAGTGATTTCTGTATTTATAAAACCGCCCATTTGGTTGAAAACGAGATTCGAATACTCCATCCCCCCAAATTCAGTGCTGCGCCGGAGGAACTTTAAACGGATTTCGGGGATTCCGTCTAGGGATGTTTTGATAATTAAGGCATGAAGCTGCTGCAACTGTTCGAATGTGCAATGGAGCAAAAGGTTTGAGAGTTGAAGCGTCGGAGAGGAAGGCATGCGATGGCTAATGCAGCTGTGCAGAGTGTAAAGAATTCACCATAACCGTGTTTCAGGAGAGGAAGGCATGCGATGGCTAATGCAGCTGTGCAGAGTGTAAAGAATTCACCATAACCGTGTTTCAGTATCGTCTGTATAAATTAATTAAAAGGTATCGAAGAAGGAAATTATGATTCTGGAAATGCATTTACTTTCTGTGACATTTAGCAATTATTAGAGCACGTTTGGCTAGATTATACCTTTGAAAATCACTACTTTTTAATTGAAAGGTGATATATCATGTAATTCGATTTTAATTTATTTTATTATTTTTTTTTTAACACATCTTTGGTTAATCTTAGAAGGTGCATGTCCGAATAATTAAATTGATATTTAGTTCTTACTTTTATTTTTGGATAAACTTCACGTGGTGTCCTGAACCTTCATTATCATTTTACTCAATATTTGATCTTTAGCGAGCGATCAAACTTTAATCACCAAAGAATGTCAAACATAAATGCTTGAAAGGTTTGGGACTTTGAATTCTATAAATCAAAAGTTAGAGATCCATCATCAATTACTACCTTCAAAGGTTAGGGTCACCAAGTGCAATTTATATTTTTTCAATCAATTGAACATCTTTTTCTTATTTTGAAATAAGTCTAAATAATTATTTTTGTGACTGTAAGAGAAAGTTACACATAGCCTGACTTCAATTAAAAATATCAACCTTCATACCGTAACCATTTGTACATTGAATTTGTACGTCATGCTTGACACTTGCTTGATTGTCAAAAATTAATTAGATGAAAAAATAGTTTTTTTATTTTTTTAAAAAAAAAACTGTCAAATCACAATTTACAACGTAGATGAATGTAAACAATGTTGTACAAGTGTATACCAAACACGATCATTTCTCTCTCAAAATACTTTTCATCTTATTTTTCGAAAGGTTCCTTATTCTAACCGTAATGGGGGTTGCGAGTGTTGAGTTTAGGCTACATTTGAGTGAGAGATTGAAGGGAGAGAAGCTCACATTGTTTTGCAATTGCTTCCATTTAAGTACATTTACAACATTGCAATTGTAACTAGTTCACATTTAAGTACATTTACAACATTTCATCACAACTCATTCCACTTCTATTCCAGTACAAACAAATTTACAAATTAGCCCATTGGTCTGTAAAGCTGCTTCCATTGGTAAGTTTCTCTTGCACTTTATTTCTTGACAAATAAAATATAAAATAAATTAATTTGAGTCACAAAACCAACAAAAAAGGCCCTTTTAAATAAATTTTTCTTTTGGATAAATTTTTCTTTTGGTTCAAGTCCACAGAACTAAATCCGTAAAGAAAATGGTGAGGGAACATATGAATAAATAGCTTAAGACATTTTTAACAAGGTAGGTAGCCAATATAAAGAAAGAAAAATTGCGCACACAGTAATTCTTTGGAGGTATCTACAAACAAATACATCAACGTTTCACACATTCTACACACAATACATTTAAGCGATAAATATATCCTCCAAATTCGATAATTTACAAATGCGACGCAAAATTAAAATAAAATACCAGATAATTTCAGCTTCAAAAACATCCAAGAAGTTTCTTCGGAGCAGTTCCAGTGGCAATATATTTTGCTGCCATTTCTTCTACCTTGAGAAGATCCTCCCCGCGTTTGGCTTCAATAATCGCTCTCTTTTCTTCGGCTGCTTTGTGAACCAGAGCAACCTTGTTTTTCATTTTCTCCACGTATTCTGCTTTCTTTTTCTCAAGTTCCTCCTAAAACGCCATTGCATATTACAAGTTATTATAATTTATAGGTCTCACAAACTTGAATAAAACCAACTATGAAGGGAGTTCCTACGTATATGACCAAGGATCATGCTACATGTACAACATTGGTTGACAACATCCTGTTTGACATCATCATATTCATCCATTTTAAAAAACTGTTTTTTACATCACATAGAAGGATTTTGACACCATATGATTGTCAACCAATGTTGTACACTTAGATTTATTCTAGGACCAAATAAGGCTCGACTAAACAATATTGAACCGATTAGGGACAATACGAAATTTCCAATATACACGAGAACAAAGTAATGTTTGACTAACCAATCATCTTTCAATGTGGGACAACACAAAGCCATCAAAACAACAATTTACTGTTCGGAGCAGTCAATTTCCAACAATTCCAAAATAATATCCATCGTTCACTTTAAAAGGAATAAAGAAGATAGGATTAAGAAAATCCCAAGGGGGATGACTTGTTACCTCAATCTTTTTAAGGTCAGCCTCTAGAGTTGCTTTTTTGCTGTTCTCCCAAGCCCCAATGGAAGATATCTTTTTCTGAGCTCTGGAAATAATTTTCAGCGTATATTTAATAAACTGCAAACGAACTTACTCGTGTGGCATGCATACATGAGTTTTGTAGCCATTGTATGCTCATCTATCAAGAAGTAAAGATACAAAACAGATTGCAATCTTGACGTTATTCAACGACAATGAACAAACTAAGCCTTAATTTCTCGGTAAATTTGGGGTCGGCTGACAAATTTGGGCATTGTGGTATAGTAGGCACCGAGTATAAGGAATAAAATCGAAATGTAAGTCATTTTCAAGTCCTGGCACGAGACATTTGGGTTCTTTTAGCACATTTACCAAAATATTTCTTAGTCTTCTTTCCTTCGCTGCATCACATAATCATACATCATTGTTCACAGGTCACAACATTTGGTGCAAAAATTTGGAAAACTACTAGCAAATTTCATGGATAAAAGAAAGAACAGAGCACACTCGAGAATTGAAGGGCATACTTGTTTTCAGCTTTTGATTTGATTTCTCACTTTCTTCCCATGCTTTGATTAACGACAACCTTTTCTCAGTCGCTACACGTGCAAGCACAGCATCTGAAGATCATACATGTATATATGGATAAAGTTAAGTTTTTTCCTAAGCATTTACGTGTGAAACAATAATTTGCAATTTTGGTTACCTCTATTGATAGAGCCCTCGGATTTTTTCTCCACAGCTGGTTCTGGTTCTTATGCCATAAACAAAAGGGCCCCAAAAATTAGCGAAAATAAATTATACTAAATTAATTGCTAAATAACTGAACATTATATCACATAACAATAGATTTAAATGAGGTGGATCAATATTATACCACAACAATAAGTCAATAACGTATTAAAGTTTTTTCGAGGTCCATTTATGAAAATTGTGTACGTGTTAGGCTTCTCATAGAATATGATTGGGATGTGTTAAAATAACTTACCGTATCTCCAAATAAGTTAAATAACTTACCGTTTTTCTTACTTTCAAGTAAAGCTACTTTCTTGTAAGGCAATCCTTGTCTTGCTATTTCCATGAATCAAAACTTACTTTAATTGCAAATAAGTATATTTACTTCTAGAAAAATTCATTAAGCTTAGCCAAACATATTCGTGCTCTCTCTTTTAAAAGTTTAAGAATTTAAATCACTCGGTTCAACCAGCATATAACAAATTTACAGTAAAAGATATGGAAAATCAATTAGGAACTTTATTTATAAGCCCAGTTACCAAAAGTTGCATAAAAAGAGTGCGAGATAATTTGGTTTCCTTTTCCTCGGCCAGCCTTTTCTTTATTATGTGTACCCCTTTTGGGGGACAAACAAATGATAAAATTGGATTTCCTTTAGAAAATTCGATTAGCACAAAGCCATGTTAAAATTAAAAATTCTAGTGAAAAAAACAGATGAATGAGAAGGGTGAATTTGCCTAGAAAAATTCTAGACTTTAAAACCAAGATCAGCAATTGAAAGCACCAAAAATAATTAATTCAAGAGAAATTTACCAATTCAATAGTTTTCAAACAAGTCACGAATCAATATCTTATGATGGGAGACAACGTGTTAATACTAAAATTCTAACCGAAACAATCTCGAACCAACGACTTTTCTTAATCAATTTAACCTTTTAAAATTGTATCCACAGCTCAATTACTAATAATAAAAACAACCACATAAACATAAATTCTATATACATATACACACGCACTGGCACAGAGGGGGAGAAGGGTTAGTATATTACTTTCAACTATGGCAAGAGCTTTGGAATCAACTGGTTTCTCTTCACATGGAGGAAGGGGTGGCGGAGTTACGGCTTTCTCCTCGGACACAACCCTAGGAGGTTTAGCTGCCGGAGCTGGTGGAGGCTCTGAACACGCCTCAGGCTCCACTTTCTTGGCTTCCACCTCCGCCATCACTTCAGAAAACTTAGCTATATCTTTTCTTGATTAAATTAGCAGATATAAATATTAAGATGACGCAAAAGATCTGAAGAAAATTTTTGATGGATAAGAAATGTAGCAGATTATATAGCAGAAACTGCGTGTTTTGTGCGTGTGAAGAATGGTGGGGTGGGGTAGAAGATTTTAGTAGTTGAAGGAAGGCAACTGTCACCGTGAAATTGAACAGTACTTAGCTGGATGATCTGTACAAGATAATATGCTGGCCCCTTGTGAGTTGGTATATACGCCCACACTTTTATAATAAAAAAAAAAAATGAGGATGAAAAATAATTGAACAACAACTTTGGGTGCCACTCAAATATTGCAACTTTTACCTTTGAATCATGCTACATCATTCGGGTCTACGTGGCCCCTTTACCTTTTTCGATTTGGGTAGAGTTCTATTTTCCCATTTCTAAAGGTTGAACCCCAACCTTGGGAGGTCCCACCTACCATGTCTTGGACCTTAGTGAAAGAGGTAAATCGCAGGTTTTGTCTCCAAAGGTATAGGGTGGAAGACTGCTTGTACACTTGCACTTACCCAAGGCCAAATCCATATTTCAGGATTCGAACCCTTGACGCGGCAGTCTCAAGCAAAGCTGAAACTTTTCCACCTTTCCATTTCTAATTATGTTTGGTTGCGACTTTAGGCATACTCTTAAGTGTTGACATGAATATGTGAAATAAACCGATCTTGCAATTTATGAAGAGTCGTGTCAGGATTGGGTTAGTCCATCCAAAAGTGAATCGGCCATCTCGTGTGCCACGGTAAAATCACAAATAACTTGAATTTCACTATGCGCCTCGAATATTTGTTTTATTATTTATGTGAAGTCGAGGGACCCCTAACTAAATACAGTAGACTAGATATGTACCACAATAACTAATGGCACGAATAATGACCATCCACTTGTGATGGGCTAAATCTTCATGATATTGACTTATTTTAATGCTATATGTGTCGAGCTCAAATATATTTTCTTTATAGCCTCTAGAGATTTTTGTAGAGGCGTGACTGAAATATTTTGATAAACTAGAAATGCATTGAATGGGGACACCAATAAAAATTAAAAATTCATACAAGTGATTATTAATGGGAATTGTTTTGTTATTGGTACTCAATCTATAATTCGATTAGCAAGTTGATCCACAATTTTCAAAAAACTGAACAAGTTGGTTCTCAATTTTTATTATAGTATCACAATCAGTCCGCTTTTATCCGCCCGAAACCCAAGAAGTTGGCTAATATCCACTCTTATAAAGCTATTTTTTTTCCTCAGCTCGAGTTATTGTTCAAAATTTGAAGTGAAATATATGTTATTAAGAGGATCACAATGATTTTTGCCTCTGGAATCTAAAATCTTGTTTGGCAGACACTTTTCCAAGCGAAAATGATTATTTTTTTAGAATGTATGATTAAAAAGTGGGAAAAGACACGTATCACACATAATCTGTGGTTGAAATTGATTTTGAAAAAATAGTTTTAAAAAATCTTTTCGAAAATGTGCAATAGAATCTTAGATACAGAAGGACAGTAATCTAGTCCATGAAGCTCCATAAACGCTTTCCTCCAACGAACAAACAAAGAGAGTGAGTCATTGAATCAATTTACTAGGCAGACAATAGTCAAAACACTACGTTCTTTTTCTAAATTTGTTTAAAAGAAAAATAGAACATAATTATTTGTTTTAAAGGCAAAGAAGGTATACAATGAACACTTTAAAAAACCAAAATGCTTTCAAATATGAGTTGTTACATTGGGCATTGACAACTTGGTGTCCGCAACCACAATCCAAAAATAACTATAAATTGGATCCCAATGCTTTTGTTGGGAAATAAGACCAATATGGTCCACTTACAATTGGCAATTGAGAGCATGTGGTCCCTCACATTTGAAATACACATATTACTACAATCACTAAAAACTTCCAGTATTTCTCAATTTATTTATAAACAAAAACGATGTTAAGAAAATTTTACAGAAGTAACTTCAACAATGAAAACTTTTACAGAAGTAACTTCAACAAATTTTTTGTTAAAAGAAAATTCATCTAATGACCTCAATCTTTCCACGACGTAATAATTCTAACCATTTTCGTAATAATCATAGTCAATCTTTATAACGAGTTGATGTTCGATCACTGATGGATAGTTACGATCTATTAAACCTTTAAAAAGTTAAAATTGTATTAAAATGGTGATTATACTCTTTAGACAAAACTTACAAATAAAAACCAAAACATTAACTCGTTATGTTATTACAAAGGTTGGACAACTTGAGAACGGTTTTTCCTTTATATAATTATAATTTATAAATACTCATCATTCATCAGTTGCTTCGAAGAACATTAAAAGAAATTGTGGAAATTGAATTATGACGTTATGTCCTTTTACGTCATCCTACATATACACATAACTTATTTCTAAAACTTGTTGTAGAACATTAAAAACGCAATTTCAAAAGTATCTTTGTTTACTTCACATAAATACAACTTAACTTTTCCAACTTTTAAGCAAAATTACCTTTTCCGGAAAAAAAAAAATGCTTATAACTTCATTTCAAAATAAACTTGTTAAAGCTTTAGCAAGAATGGGAATAAAACAAGCAAAAACCTAACAATCAAATCTGTAAAGAGCCAATTCAAAGCACGAAAATACATTACATACTTCGAGGTTCCAGTTTATTTATAAAATAGAACAAAGCTGAAAGTAAAATTGATGCGAGTTTCAAGTACTAAAATTACAAAAGACAGCAATCAAAGCATAGTGGCATACCCCCCCGACTAAAAGCAGATAGTAGCAAATTTATCACAAATAATGCAAACCCAGCAGCATCCATGTGTTCTTAAACAGACAATTCAGTTTTGGAAATCAGAATACCATCAGTATCTGCATAAAGCCATTCTCCGTCGCATATTCTAGTGCCAGCTATAGTAACTGGAACGTGCTTTTCTCCGATCCCCCTCTTATTAGCTTTCATTGGATGTGAAGCCAGAGCTCTCACCCCAATGTCACAACCATTTATTTCGTCTACATCCCTTATACAGCCATTGACTACTATACCTGCCCATCCATTGTTCTGAGCTTGAACAACAGGATTGCCACCCAATATTGCGCACCTCAAACTACCACCCCCATCAACAACCAGCACTCTTCCATTACCTTTCTCCTCGAGAAACTCACGAACCAAAACATTGTCTTCAAATACTTTCAGAGTGACAACTGTTCCGGAAAAGACTGGGCGCCTTCCATATATCTGGAAAACTGGCTGGAGTGCACGGAGTTCGCCACTCACGATAAGCTGTGGATTTGCATCACAAACTTCAGCAGTCGTGACAAAGGCCATCCTAGATCCAGAATGTTCAGAGAAATAAGCGTCATAAGAAAAATCCAAACATCATACTTTAGCTAGCATGTCATATTTGATGACCAGAATGAAAATATAAACAAGCTCTCAATGAAACATTTTTGTTTTAAGGTATGGTGTTAAAAATTATGAGATGGGATCAATTTACATCATGAGCTAGCTAAGGAAGCGCAGACTAAAAATTAGCAAGGATCAAGTATTAGTAAAATAATTATGTAATTTTCATGATACTTCCAGCATCTCATAACTCTTAGTTGGATAAATATTTTTCAAAGTAACTTGAACTGGATTATCTAATATTATTTCTTAGATCACGTCCACTACTTCACCAAAATAGAGTAAAAGAAGTGCAGTTGTAAAATGATATTCTGTAGTACATTATGAGGTCCATCTTTGCTCTGACTAGCTTGAAACTTGGCGAGCACCATTTGCTGAGCTTACTATCCAATGGTAAAATTCCTGAACCACCTAGTACTTAGATTATATGTATAACACCCAGGTAATAGAATTCTTATTTATCCATCCACAGGAAGTTGATAGTTGGTACATTTAAAAATAAGAATTTTTTTTTGTCATTGCGCAACTATGTTGTACAATTGGTATTTGTGCCAATTTAGTAATTACGATGGATACTGACATGAAAAACTTAATTTTTCAACCACCCAATCAGTTGTCATTGAGTATGTCAAGCAACAATAACATGAATATAAATTCATATAGAATCAAGTAAAGTTTCATGCAGAAAAGTGTGCCATTTATATAACCAGAAGATAGCAACACAGTGTTAAATCTTTCATCCTTGTCATTCTACTTTGTATTGAATGAGTTGACACGACAAACACACAAAAGATGAAGTAGGCACTGCCTCCTGGCCAAAGATTTTTGTCTGCTACATAAAGTAGTACCTATACCACTCGAATAAATCCCACTGTGTGATTTTGTAGAGGTACGTTATCTTACAATCTAAATATGTTTCCACTGGATTGTATATATAAAACAATTTGCATCATATAATCAGTTAATTCATTTAGAAAATTGTATAGTCACTTAGGATTCTAATTGAAAACCAATAAAAGAAGTGTAAAATAAATCACAATATAATAATACCTCAAATACTGTACTTCATATAAAGCAATAACACAATTACTAATGCAAAATGGTAGAAATAATAGTCCCAACTATGGAAATAGATTGAAGGAGCCAGCGAGCAGTAATCATCTGCTTATTTTCCCTTTGCATCTGCACATCATCTCTGTAAATAGGGTGTGTAAAGTTACAGAAACATGTAGGGCTATAATTTAGCCACCTTCACCAACAAATTTATCAAGTGAAAATCCCCTAGAGGGGGCTCCATCATAACTTGCAAAAATAACTTAGAGAGAACTTTTTCGTTGGGAATACAAATATAAGCATTAGCTGAAGTAACACTCTAATTTCTGAAAAAATAAAAAACTCTAAGAGGATGTTTGGTGTAGATTAAAATCATATCTTAAGTGGATTGTGATAGAAGTTTTTGAAACGTGTAGTTGAAAAGATGTGGGACCATGAAAGATGTGGTTAATATTGATTGTTTGACTTTTATTTAGATTAAAATCTAATTTTAATCCGTGCCAAGCAGGCCTAAGTTTCAGTAAACAGTAAGGGAGTGAAAATTCAGTAAGCAAATATAGCAACGATTATACATGGAACATTGGCCAATCAGTAATCACCAAGAATTTTGTAATTTTCATTTGACAAAAAATGAACTAGAAAAAAGAAAAGCAAAATTCAGAGGGTGTTTGGTAGAGATTAAAATCAGATTAAAATTGAAAATATAGCCGTTAATGTTGACTTTTATTAGATAGGTGAGACCCAATAACGGTCATATTTTCAATTTTAATTGGATTTTAAGCCGTACCAAACAGGCTCTCATTAGAATTCTTTATGCTTGAAATAATATTTACTTCATTCTAAAAACAAATCAATGCTTAAGGAGTAGATGGTCAAGGAAAAGCAATTGAAAATTTCATTTAGCCATTTGGGAATGATTTAAAAACAATTTAGATAGAAATAAGTGGTTCAGAAAGATACTATAACCAGGAACTACAAAAATATAACAATCACCACGGATCTATTATTCCCCGAACCTTTTTCTTTATAAATTTTCTCAAGCTGACTGTTCATCTTCGAGAGAACCTAGTTGTTTAGATCTCCTATTACATCTAGCAATGAAGGAGTAAAATGATTCACGTAGCTTACCGAAATTGACTAAGAATGAGGCTTAGTTTGTTATCATTATTTTTGTATTTCATCGGTTCAATTCAACAAAAAATTGCGAAAGGAATAGGGATCAGCTAAGGATTTTCATTAACTGTACTAGAGTCAAAATAAAACTAAAGCGAAATCCTTTGCTTGCTTGCTTGCTTCAATTCAATTTCTATTCATTAACTAGTCTGAATAGTTAGTAAAATGCCCAAGGGTGGAGCCTCGATTTTGGTCCTGGGTATTTCACCTGTTACACTTGATGGGCAACCAGTTTATAAGGCAATGAGAAAACCATAAACAACCGCATCAACAATTCAAGAGAAACGCTATCGAAAAAACCCCTGTTGCTAGAGGAAGATTACCATCAATAAACAGCAATTTGAAAAAATAAATAAATAATAAGGAGTTGAGTTGAGATTAAATCATTGACAACAATCAGATCGAGTGCGATCTCAACATATAAAGCCCGTTTTTACACTAATAATCCGATACTACCTTTCAGTTTTGTTGATGAAGAAGTTGAGTAGAAAACACTACAAACAGGATAAATTGGTGCCGAGGGGGTGATGAGTACGTCTCCCTTTTTGCCTCTCCTTCCCTCTAAATTATTCTCAATTTCTAGCGTAATAACGGGGAAGAAAACCTTAGCCACTTCTCACTCTTTTCTCCATGATTAAGACATTTTAATTGGGCTTTACAAGATTTTTTCCATTCTAATCAATTTTTCCCAGATTGGCCTCAATCCAGTAAGTAATAAATTCATGGGAACATGAACCATACATGAACCATATTTTTAAATATCACCATTTCAAAATTAAGGATAGACTGGATAGAGATTTTAAATTTCAAAAATCAGATTTTCATTAAAATTTATTTATGAATTAATTAATTAATTATATATTTCATTAATAAATATATAATGGTCACAAGTCTATGCATTTTGATCACAAATCAAAAATCTTAAGGTCACAATTAATTTTTTTTATAAATCACAATTCGTTCACAAATTAAAAATTTTAAAGTCACAATTTATTCATCGATCACAAATCACGAAATTTATAAATCACACAACTTATTTTATAGTCACAA
>CAIGRR010126842.1:0-14681 GCA_903798365.1 Fraxinus sp. 1973-6204 | reverse complement strand
ATGGAATTACTCCAAACCAAGCACGCTTAACTGTGGAGTTTCTAACGATAGACTTCCGGAAAAGAAGGTGCACCTTATTGATATGAGTAATACCTATCAAATCTTTTTAATCTTTCCTAGTCTGGGTATTACAGGAGGACCCTTTTTATTGGCCCTCTTTCAAGAGGGACATTGCTCACATTGTTTCTCAATGTCATACTTGTCAGTTCAAAACGAAGAAGACTAAGCCAAAGTGGCGAGGAAGGAAAGTTGGGCGTGCAAGGCCTTGTCAATGATTTTTCAGCTAGTCACAAAAGTTCAGCTCCGCTCTTCCTATGCCCAGAGCCTATTCATTCAAAGAGCTAGCAATTACTTTCTTCCCACCCAAAAATCATAGTAAGCCGGGAGAAAGACATTCATATTCACCCAAGCACAAGAAGAAAGGGCTTTAGCGGAGAGCCAGGAACGCAGTCAAAGGCTAAAGCCCTCGAGCGGTGATCTTCTTCTTTATAATATGTAAGAGAATACGAAAGGAACATCATAACACTGAGATGTACACTCTTCTACCCATTCCTCATACTACCGGCGTGCCCTTAGTATAGATTTTGTTCTAAGTTCGTCCAAGACTGCTCAATGTCATGAATTTATTTTCGTTTTCGTGGATAGAATCTCAAAGATGACACATTTCATTCCATGTTCCAAATTTACTAATGCGTCACATGTTACTAAGTTGTTTTTCAAAGAAATTGTTCGCCTACATGGGCTTTCTACTATTGTGGATCATCATGATGTCAAATATATTAGTTAATTTTGAAAGATACTATAAAAATAGTTTGGAAGTACGCTTTAATTTTCTTCCGGTTTCAACACATAGATCGACAGTCAAACTAAGGTGGTTAATTATAGCATAGGAAACCTACTTAGTTACTTAGTTCGGATAAGCTGGAAAATTGGGATCTTGTGTTACCTATTGCTTATTTGCATAAAATAATCATGTCAATAGATTAAACGGTCATAGCCCGTTTGCTCAAACTTTTGCTGACTATATTTGTGAGTTGCACGATGAAATTAAACGTAAAATTTCTTTAAGAAATGATCAATGCAAACTTGCAGTTGACTCACACCATATGCATAAGAGCTCTAGAACGTTTTCCCAAACATGCTTCCAAAGAACTTTGTGCAAGATAAAGTGGCTTCTTTTACATTGTAAAAAGGCTTGGAACTAATACATATCTATTTGATTTGCCAACACTTAAATATTAGTCTAGTTTTCAATATAGAACATTTGGACCTCCGATCTTACCATCTTCTATTTGTGCAACTCAGGCTCCTTGCCCAAGGCATAAAGTTTTCCCAAACATGCTTACAAACATGTTTTCGCACCATAGGCATAACAGCTCTAGAATGTTTTCCCAAACATGCTTCCAAAAAACTTTGTGCTAGATAACGTGGCTTCTTTTCCATTGTTAAAAAGCTTGGAACTAATGCATATCTATTTGATTTGCCAACACACTTAAATATTAGTCTTAATTTTTAATGTAGTAGATTTATATTCTTATCGGAGGACATTTGGACCTCCTACCTTTTTAAGGCCGAACAAAACTCTCAAACCGAGCCGATCGAATCGGAACCGAACCGAACTTCTTAAGATAAATACCCGAACGTGTATCCGAATAGAGAACCGACATGTCGGTTCGATTTTTTATTCTAGACCAAGAACTGAAAAATCAAATAAGAACCGAATCTCTCTAATTTTTTATTTTAAATAAGTCAAAAAAAAATTATAACTAAATTTGCTAACTAATTAATTTAGGTCAAATCTAAAATATGATTTTCCTATTTTTAATTTCTAACCCAAGCCCAACTTAATTAAACTGACTAAGTTTTACCTAACTTTCTTATTCTACCGTAATACCTTTTTGATGTTATGGAGAAATCGAATTGGAAGCTCGGCTGTGCCTCTCTTCATTATTGTGAGCTCGCTATCTCCCCCTTCACGTGATTTTAACAATTTAATATATGAACTCAACAAAAGAGGTGCAAAAATATCGTAAGATTGGACTACATTATTTTGTAAGAGTTAAAATTGAACATGTCATTAGTTGAATTAATGTAGCGTCATTGTAAATATTAAAAAAAATTAATTATTGTACGAAAATCAAGAACCGAATGGAACCAAACTTGAATCGAGACTATTCCATAATTAAATTTGGACCCGACGGTTTCACTTATTAAATACCAAAAAATTCGAATTTTAGTTCAGTTCTCTATAGAACCACATAAAATCGAACCATGTCCAACCCTAGATCTTACCATCTATTTTTGCAACTCAGACTCCTTGCCCAACCCCCTCAGGCTCCAACTACCACATTTCCCTCTCAAGATATTATTGATGAGGTGCTTGAGGATTAATTTGTTACTTACAAATGATCGTTTTCGCAAGTTTCTCATACATTGGAAAGATCGTACATCTAGTGATGCTACTTAGAGATTAATAAAGATGAGTTTTGTCAAAAGGATACCAAGCTATTTGATGCCCATCTACACTATTACTCACCGGAGTTGAGTGTTTTCGGCTAGGGAGAAATGATGTAACACTAAGCCCATGCTTGATTTAGATTAAAATCAAATTTTTGGTAAATTTTGATAAAATATGATGAAATATGTGGTTAAAAGCTGTGGATCCATGAAATGTGTGGTTAAAATTAATTGTTGACGTTGATTTAGAGTTAGATTTTTATTAATATTTTAATCCACACCATAGAGGAGCTAAAAGTGTATTTGAGGCGAAAAGGAATTAAATTAATTAGGACTTCTATAATGCTAGTTTGTTAACGATTAGGATTATTTTCGTAAGAAGTTTAGATTAGATTTTTTTTATTAATTTCCTACATAACTTAGAATTGTTTAAACCCCTATAGATATAGGGTTAACTTTTTGTTTTGAACACACTTTCATTGTTGAATACAAACTACTTCTCTCTCTAATTTCTCGTCTTTCTCTCTCAAATTCTTCTCAATTTAAACTGCTATTTGTGAATTTCATTTACATGCTTTCTAAGTCATATAGTATGCAGAAGATCACTCTCTGGTTTGGATGTTAATGAAGATGATGCATATTAAAGCAGGAACTCAACCAGAGAAGTAAAATTCCTTTTCACTCATTCATACAAAAAGATAGCGCTCAAAAACTCATATTCAAGCATCAAATTTGAGGTAAAACATGTAATCATAGAGAAGATAAAATCATGAAGCATCAGCATAGGCCATACCTGTTTCCTTGAGTCCCTCTGAACGCAATCACAGTAGCATTAAGATCCTTGGCAACCCCAACAAATGCCTGTACAAGATCTTAACAGCTAATAAAAAACTAATACATGTTTGAAACACAAAAAGATAGAAATAAATCTTTCCTGAAGGAAAAAAAGAATCCAACAAAGGAAAAAAAGGGTAGACTCAGAAGAGCCCATATTTTCTCACCTGCAGGCAGCGTTTCACATCAACAATCAGGTCTATCATTTCAAATCCCTGTATAGGTCCCAATATGACATCATTGCCATGCTCAGATTTCTCAATAGCTGTTCTATGATCATATTACTAACATTAGAATGTATACTTAGTCTTGGCAATATGTCTTGGTCATTACCTTCATTATATCATCACATCTTGAGCAAGTCCAGGTAAACAATTCGGTCAAGTCTGACAAATACACCTGCAAGTAAAAGACTTAGTTATGTCGAGAACTCCTCAAAACCTTGTACTATAATCAAAATGTTATAGTTGTGCTCAGGAATTTTTCTGACCAAACTATTATTTTACAATAATTTTTCTTATTCATTGCTAGATGACAAAATTTACTCGATCAAGCAGTAAATGATGATGTTTATTATTCAGCCATTATAATCAAAAAAATTCACTAGATATAATTATCACCTTCTCCACATGTTTGTTGTGAAAAATGTTAATTTACAACAAACTTACAGCTGAAGCATATTCAACCAATATTCTTGCAAGCGTGTGATTGTAAGTCGCCATATGATGATGATGTTGATGTGTGTGCTTCACCTTTACCTTAAGTTCTGCAACCAAAACAAACCCAAAAAGTAGGCCCCCACACAAAAGCCACTGGAAATCAGTAAAGCAGCACATGTAAATAATAATTTTCAAGAATGTCTTGAAAGGCCTTTTACGAGAGCTTGAAGGCAGGTTCCCTATCTCACATGTGAATTGTATTCGACCACTGAAGCTTTAGACGATCTATATATTTTTTATTAGCTAGCTGATTAAAAGGAAGATATGTCTAATTCTATCCAGAGAATCAAAACAAACACCAATGCCACCAATTATTCAGTCGAAACCCTTTGTCATATAGTAATTGAGCTCAAATTCACAAGCAATATCTCCCAAAACTCTAGTTAGTGCCATTCACTATGATTAATCAAAATTCAAATGCTCCATAAATTATCCAACCGAATTCCAAAGTTCTTCAGAAAGAGAGAATATTACCTCTACCAGATGAAAAGGAAATTACGCATATGATAATTGCCACAATCATCCACCCCCTTCTTTCCATACTCTGCCAAAAAATTTTTAAAAAAAATACACACAAAATCAATAAAATTTTGAACTCTCAAGACCAGTTAACCCGATTGATTACAGAACAAATCTTGTGAAAAAAAAAAAGTAAAAAATTAACCTAATTAAAAGGTCTGGAAGTTAATTCAATTCTCAAATTTGATGAATTCCGGTGATCGTAAAACGACGCAGATATTCGGGGACGTGAGAGGAGGCAAAACGACGACGGATTACAAAGACTCGATCTTTTATGGCTATGGTGAATTCGTACAAGATTAGCTTTTTTATGACTGTACGGTGAATTCGACCTTTTAAACCGGAGCGAGACTGAAATTCCGAAGTTACCCCGGTTTGCCGGTGGCTTATTGCCTTGGTAGGTGAAATTATGGATTTAAGATACGGCGATTTCGTAATTTCACGGAACTGTGGCGTGTAGACGGCGGGTTGAGGGGGAGATGATGATCACGTTTAGTTTGTTCAGGCTACCTACCTACGGATAGAACATTGTTCAACGTGATTTGTGTTTAGTATAAATTGGAATCTATCGTATTTTCTTGAAATTAAATTTAAAAGAAAACAAAAATTATCCGTATTATCTAGTGGAATCAAGATGTCTCCCTCGATTGTGAAATAATTCTATCTATTACTCATATTGGGTCTGATCTAAATGAACTGAAGCTCAACTGACCCATCATCAAAATTATCTCAAGTTCAAAATCCAATTTTTCAATTCAGTGCTTCAACTTGTTCTTAGGTTCTAAAGTCGCATGATTCGAGACTCGAGAACCCACCGCTCGACCAACTGGATGAGAACGAGGGAGGCAGCACCCTTACCGTGTCGTTAGTGCTTCAATAGCCACACACAAGTAGCATCTGAAGGTGACGCCATGGATGACCAATCGATATTACCTAGTAACATCAATTAGTGCTACTGTTTGGGTGAATTTGATGGACTCAAGTGTGACCCAAGTGCACCCAAGTTTGCAATGGGCACCTCCTTCAACGCTTGTAGTGCTATCATTCGGGTGAATTGGGTGGGCTCGAGTGTGATCCAAGTGCACCTGGGTCTGTAATGGGCAACTCTTTCAACGCTTCTAATCCGCAGTTCCATTGTCACAAACCAAGTTGTTGCCTCTTTTCACTTGGGCACCTATCATTCCATTGCCTTCACTGTCACCGCCCACTCCCTTTTCGCCCTCAGATCATCTTCAATTTTCAATCTTGACTTTTAATTCAATTCTTCAACCTAATTAAAAGACCTAATAGTTTTTTACAAAGAATTACAATTCTATAATTTCCTATGCCCAAAAATTAGAATTATATCTAATTGAACAAAATTAACACCACCAAAGATTTTACAAATACATATATCGACAATTATATGATTTAACAATAGATAAATGTAACAAAATCTATTGGCCACAAGCGAAACAATAATTCATTCATAAAAAATAATTCAATCAATCCTAATAAATTCATAGAATCAAGAAATTCCTATGCATCGTTCAATTAAACATGTAATCTCAAGATTTAGATATGCAACTTATAGTTAATCATATATCTACGCTCNAAGATTTAGATATGCAACTTATAGTTAATCATATATCTACGCTCAGATACCCATTGTTAAAAATTTAATCCCAAGAAACATGAAAAATAAATTCTTTCTTTAATTTGGGACAATGATATTTTCTCGATTACTTCATGTTGTAGACCAACATAATTAGTCACATGTGTTTTAAGCTAAATATCTAACTAGAGTTTAATTACTCAAGTTGAACAATTTGAATGGTTATCCGCACAAAACGTTCATACGTTTGAAATTTATTGTGCATTTTGTCTCAACCTAGCATTTTTTATTATAATTTTCACACTTATTTTCACTTTTCCTTGTGGAAATCATCATTTCCATAAAATCTCTCAATAAAAAGTTGTGAAATGATGAATATATCACACACGTAGCAATTGAAACTACAAAACCTACGACAGATTAGATCAATCCCAAAAAAAGCCAAGAATTTACGTTTAAAAGTTTGACCCAATAAATTATTAAATCAAAGAATCGAGACAATTGCCGACAATATATTGACCGTGATCACAAAACTTATGAGCCTTACGTAAATTAATGAACAATATAATAATTTAATTCTTGATAAGTTCAGAAATAATTAATTGAATGAAGAACAAGAAGAAATAAATAAAACTTGCAATAAATCTTTCAATAATTGTTAGAAATATCATAAAATTAGAGTTTTAAATAAACTAAGATTTTTTCCAAAAATTGAAAAATCTGCCTAAAATTGTTTTATGTGGTCGCATAGTTCATGCATAAGTGTCACTCTGATTCTAAGTATAAAAGCATGCGGTCGCATGCCTATGGTAGGTCGCATAGTTACTCTTTTCAGCTTTCTCGTTCGCTGTTTAAACCAAGTTGATCCATCTTGTTTCTTATTCCAAACTCAACATGAAACTTGTCTCTTTGCTTGTCGTAATCAATGTTTCGTCCATCCTGACTTGAACAAGTAGACGCATTGCTTCTTTGACCTGCTTCGCTCGTGACCTAGTCATAGGTCATTCCTCATTGATCAAATGATCCTTACTTGGACTTGCCCTCATATCATGCATCCCCTCCCTCTTCGATAGTATTCGACCTCGAATTTGTACCTGCATCAAAGAGAGACAGATCAGAGATATTAAAGGTAGTCGAAACATTATACTCACCTGAAATGTCTAATTTGTAGGCATTGTCATTGATCTTTTCAAAAACTTGGAATTGACCATCTCCCCATGAATGCAACTTCGACTTTATTTGTTCTGGAAAGCGTTTTTCCTCAAGTGTACCCAAACCCAATCACTTGGTTTAAATGTAACGCGCTTTCATCCCTTATTTGCTTGAGAAGAATAATACTTATTTTTCTTCTCAATTTGCAACATTATCTTTTCATGGAGTTATTTTACCAAGTCGGCGTTCTTCTTTCTATCTAAACTACATCTTTCATTTATAGGTAAATAAATTAAATCCAAAGGTGTTAGTGGATTAAAATCATATGAAATTTCAAAAGGTAAGTAAGAAGTAGTAGAATGAGTGACCTTATATATGCAAATTCTATAAATGGATAAAAAGCAATCCTCCAAACTCTTTAAATTCTTATAAACTATAGTACGTAATAATTATATCATAATCTTGTTAAACACCTCTGTTTGTCCATCCGTTTGTGGGTAACAATAGTAGAAACAATAGCTTGATTCCTAACTTATTCCACAAAAATCTCTGAAAGTGACTAAGAAGTTTAACATACCTAAACAAGACAATGCTTCTAGGAATCCCATATAAGTTCCTAAAAGAATAAGCCTTCAATATTGGTGGCTCATCAATTTTATGACATGAAATAAAATCTTTTATTTTATTAAATCTATCTACCACCACAAATATATAATCTCTTCATTTCTTAGTCCTGAGTAAATCCAACACAAAATTCATAGACACATCAATTCAAGGTTCACTAGGAATAGGTAATGACGTATATAAACCTTGAGGTAAAACTTTAGATTTAACATTTTTACAAGTGATGCATCTACTGCAAACCCGATCAATATCAACTTTCATCTTAGACTAATAAAAATGTTCACCTAACATCTCTAAGGTTTTCTTAACCCCAACATGGCCTATTATACCTCCACTATGTGCTTCACGTGCTAATAATTCTCTGATTGAACATTTAGAAACACATAAATTATTTTCCCGAAATAGATACCTATCATGCGTAAAGAATCTATCATTAGCACATTTATTACATGATTCGTATATATTAGAAAAATCTGGATCATTAGCATACATGTATATAACATATTCAAAACCTAACAATTGGCACCTAAAAACATTAAAAGTACATACTTTCTTTATAAAGTATCCGCAACCACATTTTCTTTACCTTGTTGTACTTAATAACATATGGAAATGTCTCGATGAACTCTATCTACCTTGTATGTCTCTTGTTTAGCTTACCATGACACCTTGAATGCTTCAAGGACTCACGGTCGGTGCGAATCACGAACTCCTTTGGCCATAGGCAGTACTACCATGTCTCCAAAGCTCGAACATGTTTCATTAAAGTAAGCTATTGGCCTTTGTTATGTTATATTGTTGGTGGTCCTACAGTCGACACATCCTCCAGGTTCCACCTTTCTTTGGCACAAGTAGCACTGACATGGCACATGGACTCATACTCTCCCTTACATACTCATTCTCATCAATTCTTCCACTTGTCTTTAAAATTCCTTAGTCTCCTTGGGATTACTTCAATAAGTGAACCTGTTTAGAATGACAGCTCCAAATACGAAATCAATTTGATGTTCAATACTTTGAATGTGTGGTATCTCACTAAACATGTCCTCCGAGAACACGTCTTTGAATTCCTACAACAAAGAAGTAACCAAATTAGGGAGAGGTGTATTAGCTTCCTCAAGATTGAGGAATGACTCCTTATAAACCAACAAGATCATAGGTCGGTTCTTAACTACTACTATCTTCAACTCACTCTCTTTTATAAAGAAATTCACTTTCGACTTTTCTCTCCTCTCATAAGAATTTTCGCTCAACTTTTTTTTTTTCACAATTAGTCACTTCATTATTTTCTCTCTTGCTCTCTTGTTGTGTAATCACTCTTTTTTCCCAAAATTTTTTTCCTCACTTTTTAATTTGATTTAATCTTCATATACTTGTTGTGGTATCAATGACACAAGAGTAATATATTTTCCATCTTTAATAAAATTGTACCTATTTTTGTACCCATTGTGAATCACATTCCTATCATATTGACATGACCTCCCTAACAAAATATGTCTAGTATGCATAGGAATTATATCACACATCACTTCATCATAATACCTCCCAATTGAGAAACTCTCCAACACTCACCTATTCACATTAATATCTCCACATTCATTCAACAATAGCAATTTATAAGGCCTATGATGTTTTAGCATAATTAATCTCGATTTTTCAATAAGTATAGTGCTAGCCACATTGGTACAACTACCCTATCAATAATCATATTACATACATTATTGTTGACTTGGCATCTCGTATGAAATATGTTCTCCATTTGTTACTTCAAGTCATCCACTTTGATTTGAGCATTAAGAGCTCTAGTGTAACCAACAATTCTCCCATTGCATACTCCACTTTCTCACCATCGCTAACATTTTCCAATTCCGACATGTCATCATATTCACCCTCATTATCACTCACCATTTCTCCATTGTCACGCAAGATCATTGCTGTTTTTTTGGACATTGAGAAGCAATGTGTCCTGATCCCAAGCACCTAAATCATTTGATATCCCCGATTCCTAGAGGGTTGGGAATTCGCCTTGGGTGTAGCTTTGCTAGCAACTTCCTTTCTTTCCTTCGGTAGCTCAGTTCTATTTTTTGAAATTACCATATCACCTTTATTGTTATCCCACTTCGATTTTCAAGAAGAGTTAGAACCCGATGAATACATGGCTAACATCTTCCTCTTCAATTGTCTTTTCACTTTCATAGCTACATGTAGCATGTCTCCCAACTCCATATAATGTTGCAACTCTACCACATTAGCTATCTCTCAATTCAAACCATTCAAAAATTGGGTCATGGTGGCCTCTTTATCCACTTCTACACTTGCTCTAATCATAACAATCTCCATATCTTTGTTATAATCCTTCACACTTCTAGAACCTTGGTTGAGGCTTTGCAATTTTTGATGAAACTACCTATAATAATGATTAGGCACGAACTTATTTCGTATGATAGCTTTTAATTCTTCTCATGTATTTATAGGCCTCTCATTGTTTCTCTTCCTGGATGTTACTATTTGATCCCTACAAATGATAGCATAATTGGTAAATTCAAATACCACAATCCTTACCTTATTTCCCTCCGAGTAGTTGTGGCAATCAAATATCAACTCTACTTTCTTGTCCCACTCCAAGTATGCCTTCGGATCACTCCTTCCTTTGAATGAATGAATTAACATTTTAATATTTCTCATACTTCTATCAACACAATTTGCAACAAGATCTCTACCCCCCATTTCATGTTCAACTCATCTATCCATCATTCTTAGTAATTTGACATCCATCAACGCATCCTCATTAATGTCACTATCCTCATGAAGTAGAATCATCCATGTGAGACATCCTAAATCTAGTTTGATATTTGCCACACATATGTACACTCGTGTATCATCCAATTTGACTTTTTCCTTCTATTAGTCTCATCACTCCGCCCTTTTCCACTCATTACTTTCTTGAAAGTACTTAAAAAAATTAATTCGATCTCAATCAAAATTTAACCCTTGTGAAGTACAAACAAAGAATTGAGTAAGAAAAGTGATCTAAAATGATTCAAAAAGGTAAAATTTTGAACTTTGAATGAAACGTTAAGGATAAATTCAAGAAAGTATTTCTTGAATTCGAACTAGACACTTTTAAATTTAGAACTTTTTTACTCAAAAAAATGAAATTGTATGCTGCTGATAGTTTTTTTGAATTTTTTTTTCCTTAAAAATTTAACTAGATACCAACAAAAGAAACAAAAACTAATTTGGATGCTAAATAGCACACAAACAACTTTTGAAATTTTATGGATTGAAGACGAAAAAATCGAAAAACACTAAGAACACGGAGAATGAAAAACAAGGACTCAAACAAAATAAAATAAAATGATATAACCTTAATTTTTATAGCATTGCTCTGATATCAACTGATACGAGCCCACGTATCAATTGAAGCTATGAGGCCCACAACATATTAGATCAAATCTAAGAAAGTCAATAATCAACGTTTGTTTGACCAAATAAATTATCGAATCAAAGAACCAAGACAATCGTCAACAATATCTGGACCCCGTGATCACAAAACTTATGAACCTTATTGAAATTAATGAATGTCACAAGAAATTACTTTTGATAAGTTCAAAATTAATTGAATGATGAACAAGAAGAAATCAATAAATCTTGCAATAAATCTCTTAATAATTGTCTCTTTTACAATGAATGGAATGAACTCTATTTATATGGAATCCATAAAACCTACTTAAAACGGAATTAATATTCAAAATATCAAGAAATATCATAAGACTAAAGTTTTAAATAAACTAAGATTCTTTCCAAAAATTGAAAAAATCGCCCCAAAATTGTGCTATGCGGTCGTATAGTGTATGGGCATGCGATTGCATAGTTCATTCAAAATTGTTACACCGATTCTTGGTATAAAGGCATGTGGTCGCATGCCTATAGTAACTATGTGATCACATGGTTACTCTTTTTAGTTTTCTCGTCCGATGCTTGGACCAAGTTGATCCATCTTATTTCTTTTTTCAAATTTAACATGAAACTTGTTTATTTACTTGTCGTGATCAATATTTCCTCCACGTGAAACTTGTCCTTTTGAAGTTGTCAGTAATTTGTTTGTGTTGCCTTTTTTATACGAAATATGAATTTTTTAATGTATTTGCAATCTCCTTTTTTAATATTGGAAGTTTATTTTGAAAACACTTTCTTATGGTCAAATCCGAATTTTGATTTTCAATTAGTTAAAATTCAAGTTTGACCATTTGGTCAACTAGTTTGACTTTGGTCAATTTTTGATCACGTTATATGTGCAATCCTTAAACTTTAATTATACCCTAGACTTTTCTTGGATTCAACCTTTTTTTTTTTTTTTAGTAAAGGGATTAATCAAACAAATAAAAATCAAGTCACAATAATTGAACGGATATTATTTGATTTGATCTGTTAGTCAATTACTAGTCTTGTCTCTTGACTTATTCTACTAAAGGTCCAAAACTGAACTCTCAAAATATATAAAATCTTATAAGCAATTTTATTTTATTTCTCGATAATTATATCATCTTGATTTGTTATCTTAATCCATTACCCTGGTAGACATCAAATAATTATTATTGGGTTAAATTGACATTCCCACTAATTATTTTCTCACTTGAAATAAAATTTCATTCAACAATTTCTTTGCGATAAAATCCCAATAACACTTCATCGTCAAGTATTGGGCTTAGAGTAAAGTTATCCCAAGAAAATTATTGCAACAACGAATTTCGTATGCGATTTTTCATCTGCTACTTCACTTGCTTCCAATTCCCAACATATCGAGATATTTGATTTGATAATTAGATCTCAATCATTAGCGCATTAAAGACCTTATAGTTCACGAATAGCAACATCACAACACACATAAAAGTTTGAGGAAATTTACGATGTAGTCAAAGTGAAGTTTAATTTTCTCAAGAATGATCATGCATTAAAATTAAACTCCGACATAAAATGATCCAGTCCAATATACCTACGGATAACAAAACGCACAAATGTCATTAATCTTGATATACTCTTGCAATGGTCAAGATAAACAGCATACCCCAATTTGTAGAGTAGCAATTACTATATAGCCTTAACACAATAGAGTGCCAACCTCTTATTACAATCTTGGACAATAAAGTTCTAATTCTTTTAGGTACATATCTCGGCAATATATTGTTGAATTTCAACGGTGGAGTCCAAATCCAGAGCCAGAGAAGGACAATTTATATTTTTTGCACAGGGATAATACATAAAAGGAAAAAAAAATCATAAGTCTTTTAGCGAACAGTGTGCTAACAAATCTTAGTTTATTCTTTTATGGCTTGGCTATAATCCACTTACGTCGAATAGATCTAAATGCTTAGTACTCTCCTAGTGACTAGTCTTGGTCTTGCTCCCTCCTCACACTGTTTCTCACCATTTGAAAAGAGCGATTTAAAATCTCGAGGAGCTTTTTGATCGTTCTCTTATTAGGGTTGTGGATGCATCATACACATGTTGAGGTAGAGGGTCCTTTAAACCTCTACAGAGGGAGTCTGTGTGTCTCACGGATAAAATTTAGTTAAACATGAAAATATTCTTCAATGTTAGAGTTTGAGTTATTATTCTTAACGAAATCGAATCCCAAAACTCATAAAAGGTACTTGCAATATTCATGTGTAATGTGTGTAAGTATGGTCAGAGCATTTTTTACGACAATGAGAAATCGCAACACGTGACGTCAAGTTTTTGCCTCTTTTATATTGTAGTGACATGTGAGTTGTTTGTTTTTCTTATATCCATCCATCCTCTCGTTTTGTCATGTCCTCCACACAAAACACATAAACTTCAAAAATTAAGGGTCTATTTTGTTTGTGTTTCAATTTTGAGTTCATTTTAGTTTTCTGTGATGAGAGTCATTTGAAATAGCTAAAAATGTATTTGGTTTCTCATTTTGAAAAATTACTTTTCATAACTGAAAATTAGAAAAGATGTTTGATTTGAAATTTTGAAAAATTGTGTATGACATTTTATTTCATAAAATTTTATTATTCAGCTAAAATAGAAAAAAATTATGTTAATATATTATCAAGTAATATATTACATTTTAAAGTTAATGAATTTTACAATTTTTTTTATAAATAATAAAATAAATAATAAATAATAAATTGAGTTCAAAATATCGAAAAAATAAAAAATTAATGACGTGTGATTAGAATTTTTATCGGTGCTCATTTAAATGTTTTTTTAGAATTTTTACGTAAAGCTTGTACTATTTTTTATTTTTATTTTTCTAGAGTTTTTTTGTTTTTATAATTTTTATGTTTTCATATATTTTTTTTTTCAGAATTTTAGATTTTTTCAAAAAAAACTATTTTTTTTTTAAATTTAAAATTTTATTCTTTAGAATTTCATATTTTTATTTTTGCATTTATTTTTAAATTTATTTAAACGCTTATTTTCCATATTTTGAGTTTTTATTATAAATTTGACATCGTTTTGAAAATGCATTTTAATAAATACCAAGCCAAATACGTTTCCATTATTTTGCAAAACTGAAAACAACTTGAAAACACAAATTGTCTTGATTACTATTACCCGTCCCGTGAGTGCGTGGAAATTTAAAGTGAATGAAAGAGAATATTTTACATCTTTTGTAAGATGGGAAATTTGAATTAGGGTAAATTGTAGCCGCAATCACAAATCTTTCAACTTATTGTAATTTTTATCTTAACTTTTCGTTTGTTGCAACTGTATTCCCAAACCTTTCACTCCCTTGCGACGGAAGGACA
>CAIGRR010126758.1:0-10180 GCA_903798365.1 Fraxinus sp. 1973-6204 | reverse complement strand
TTTGCTACTGCACTCACTGGATCTTCTTCTTCTCTGCAATTTTATTTTTCCTCTGTTTCTTCATCTTTAAAACTAACAATAAGAATAGAATCTTTGTTCTTCGTCATGAAAACTGAAAGGATTGGTTATTCGAGTGGTTGAATCATGTTCATCTGTCTTTAATGCTTTTATTATTCTTGCAAAATATGTCTTTAACGTTTCGAGATAAATGTGTTTGTAAAAGTGAAATGGTTTCGTTAGTTTTGACAGTATATATGCATTTATAGTAAAGGAAATTGATGGATCTTAAGAGGAAATTGCTAAGCGTGTGTTCGATAATCTTATTCAAACTATTTCAGCACATATGGCAATTTATCTGAATTTCTCAGAGCTTGGGTTTAGGGTTTTCAAATGTTCAATAACGTACTTAATTCTAGATATTAAAAAGGGAAAATTAATTTCTCAGCTTTTTGTCCAAGGAAAATAGTCTACATGTGAACATTTAATATTATCAATCATCTGTTATTTAGGTTGAGAAGGGAAATAATCCAAAAGTAATTTGGTTATAAAACTACTCTTGATGAAGAATTGAAGAAAACGCTGTACTTTTTGTTAGGATGTACTTCAGAACAAAGGAATCCAAAGGTAGACGGTCCTAGAATTCTTCAAAAGTGCGTATAATGAGATTCTGTTTATTAATTGCTGAGGGAAGATTCTGTTTCGATACAACTCATCAAGTTCTTCATTTGGAAAATGTAACGAGAAATGGAAGTGCGTATAATGAGATTTATGGAATAACTCCTCTTGTTGGTATGAGTGGTATAGGAAATTTAACTTCCTTCCATTGTTTCCAAGATACGAATCACATTTACTTAAATGGTCTTCCACATGCAGATCATATAATTTTTTTAAGAGGAAAATTAGAACTATCTGTTTTCTTTGGCACGAGTAATTTTGGAAGGATTTTTATGACTTCATAAATTCCTGGCTCTAATATCTTCCTAAAGGCTAAGGACAAAGAGGAACTCACACCTTTCCATGTTGGGTATTTGTCACTTTGGCTCCAGTTGCATATTGGTGCTTTCTAATTATTTTATCTAAAAGAATTGGATTGTGATCCTTAAGACATATCATAGAGATTCACAAATCGAATTGCCCATCAAAGATATGTGGATGTATCAATAGTGTCATATCTGCCGCTTATCCTGTCCACACTTGAATCTTCTAACGAATTGGCATGGTGATTTAAACTAATGGCGATGAATCATTGTCATGTTACATAGTTGATATATGATTTAATTTAATATAATGATATTTTTTAGGAAATATTTTTGGGAACAGAGTACTATTAGTGGACATCCTGGAAGGAAAATGAACCTTCCAATGGGGGATATAGTGGCTATAAGTTTATGAAATATGAAGCCCTAATCAAATCAAAACCCTCTAGTCAAAATCATGTTAAATAATCATAACCACAACTCAAAATTTGGCCAAAAAAGATGCATACTCCAATCCTCTTTGCAAGTGCAGGAATAACTTATATGAGATGATTTCCTAGTGCTTACCACGACTAAAATGATCTTGGAGTCTATTACAAATGACAAATTAGTTGGCTGAAGGTTCGTTAGATAGGTATAGGTAAAAATCTGTTTCTTAATACATTTGNTCTTTGCAAGTGCAGGAATAACTTATATGAGATGATTTCCTAGTGCTTACCACGACTAAAATGATCTTGGAGTCTATTACAAATGACAAATTAGTTGGCTGAAGGTTCGTTAGATAGGTATAGGTAAAAATCTGTTTCTTAATACATTTGAAATGTGTTGTTTCTATCAGCCTTTTTCGTCTCTTCTTGCTTGGTTGTCATCAATTGAATGTTATTAGATGATCCCCATGACCTATTGAGTAACTTGGCTTCCCTGGGGTGGGGTTGGGGGGTGGGTGTCTGTCTGTCTACGTGTGTGGGTATCCAACTTTATGTTTATCCTTTAATATTTACGATGTTATTAGTAATGCCACCATTATTGCTTTTGCAGTTTCTGGTGGCAAACACTTTCATCTTGTGTGCAAAGAAGTCTGGAGGAAAATGGACACTCCCAAGAGAGCATCTTCCAGCCCTAAGGATCAGCCTACTAGGAAACAACAGAAGGGGAAAACCCCGGTTAGAATTCTTCCAGCCACAGAGCCATATGCTGATATTAATTTTCCAAATTCATTGATCTGCAAAAATTCTGCATATCGAGCAACCGTTTCACTAGACGATAAATTTTGCGAGAGGTGCTCTTGTTGGATATGTCATTTATTTGACGACAACAATAATATAGATCTCTGGTTGAAATGTGAAAATTACGGATTACCAAATTAACAAATACTAAGTTACCGAGTGATTATTAATTATCCGTTTTTTATTTTGACCCTACGTGCGGAATTACACAATTAAAAGCAACAATGTACTTTTTAATTATTTCTAGATGGTTAAACAAACAATCCAATTAGCCTAAATTGAATTATCGCAGCTTGTAATAAGAAAGCAATAAATAACGCCAATATTGATGACGGAGAAACCCAATTGGGCAAAAACTACGGGACCAAACGAGTTACCTCCACTATAGACAATACATAGTGAGTTACAGTGAGATGCTATCTAGCCAACTCCACTAGACTTCCCGATCTATTTTCTGCTAACTCCAATGTCTGCTCCAAGACCTACTCCACGATCTGCTCCAAGATCTTTTGTAATTATCTCTTTCCAGTAGAATTTCAAGAATCTGCTCCATGATCTTGTGATCGTCCTACATTTGTAGTCCAATCTCTCTCAACCTCAAAAAACTTCTGAAATCCAACTGAGAAAGTACATTTCTAAGAATATTTAGGAAGTAAGTATTTTGGATTCTTCAATATGATATTTCCCAAAGTGTGGTTGAATGATCTCAAGAATAAAAATGATAAATCACAAAAGATAAATGTTTTATTGGATCTCTAAAGAATGATATGAGGCAAAAGAATAATAATTAACCACACAACAATTCGTGCATAGGCTTGGATATTTATAGGAGAGGGTAATTGATTGAATGGGCCGGAAAAATACTTCAAAACAGCAATTAGGGTTTTTCGAATCGACCCGTCGCTCGAGCGAAAAGCTGGCGGTAGGCGAGCGACAGGCGTGCTATTTTTGTCACTCAAGCAGTGTCCAGGCGATAGCTATGAAAAATGTGGCTCTGCTTCTTCCTTGTTTCCAAACTCAAACTCAAACCTAGGCTACCTAACTCAACAATACAAAACTGTACTTCATTCTTTGACTTTTACACATGTTCAATTAAGTCCTTTTTGTTCACAGAATTGTCAATTACAATATAGGACCTAACAATCCCCCTTTTGGCATTCTATGACAAAACTATACAAATTATGTCAATGTAGTAAAATTAATCAAACTACCAAATTAAACTAACCAAGTTACCCAGGAACCGTTTCTTGCATTCCTTGTCAACCCTGTTTCTTGAAATCCAAACATCAAATATCAAGTGTAAAAACATGTGAAACAGTAAATGTAACAGTTCATAATCATAAATAAGCATGCTAGTTTGAGATGTGTCATTAATGTCAATCAAAACACCAACCGAAACATTAACATCACAAAAACATCAAAACTCAAACAATTTCTGCATTATGATATGAGATTGAATGCAATGCCAATTCTTCCCTTCACTTCAAATTCTCAACATGTTTTTATGCAATATGCAAAATATATCTATATCTCTCCCCAACGACCTCTCAAATATAAAATGCAAATGTCAATTTCATTCAATGCTTCCCCTGTATAGTATGCATAGTATTTTCTCTTTAATCTCCCCCTTTTTGTCACAAATGGTTAAGGGTACAATTTTAACCATAAATATACAAAAGTTCAAAATAAAAATAAAAATAAATTGATAGCATGCACAAGCATAATTAACAAGCAGTAAACCTTAATTTTCACATACTTAGCTTAGGTTAGAATGAAGTAAATTGTATAATTGACTCATCTATGTAAAGAGTCACTAATCCAAGGCTTGAGTTCCCTCAATGTGTGGTCTATAGAATATTTCAAACTTCTTTAGCAACCTCACACATAAATACTTTCATAAGCTCTTTAGGGGACACTGCCATAAATAGGGCTTGTAAGACTTTGCTATTCTAGTTACACTCATCTAAGTTTGCTCTTGTCCAATTAGTAGTGGGAGTGGGGATAACTTCATTATTAACAGTAGAACTAGGGGCAATCCCACCATTAACCACACTTAACCAAATTCACTCATCCATAGATTTTAGAAAAGCTCCCATTCTAACCTTCCAATATGCATAATTATTACCATCAAAATATAACGGGAAGGATAATGAATTACTCATTTAAAAATCTAAGGCTAGTGCGAGAGCTCAATGACAGGCGTGTGACAGACATTCTGTTTTTGTCACTAAAGCAGTGTCTAGGTGATAGGCTAGCGAAAATGCGGCGCTGCTTCTTCCATGTTTCCAAAGTCGAACTCAAACCCTAGGTTACCTAACTGAACTATACAAAACTGCATTTCATTCTTTGACTTTTACACATGTTCAATTAAGTCCTTTTTGTTCACAAAATTGCCAATTACAATATAGGACCTAACAAAATGAACGTCTGAATTGGTTCAGGGGACTCTTGCGGCTTATCTTTCCATGTTGAATGTTCCCTCCAAAGTGGGAAGGTGTGAGTTGTTAATCTTGGACAGTTGATGCAGCTGGATGGAGGATGTTACTGTGCTTCCTATGGCAAGGTTTCTGGGATACTTTGGTAAGCTCTTCTCTTCTGTGTTTTTTCAAATGCTTGAACCCCCACCTCTCTTCTTTAGTCATATTCTCGAAATAAGCTTAAGGAAAATATTGGAGGGCATAATTAGATTTTTGAACATGAGGAGGACAATGCCGACAAGTTGAAAAAGTTGGAGGAAAATGACTCAAATATTAACATTTTAAGTGCAATAATTAAGACCGAGTATACTTTTAAGTACAATTGTGGGGGTCTTGCACTCGTAGACAATTACATTTTAAGTGCAATCACCAAGTAACTCCTTTGGAGATGAGTTTCCAGGATCATCATTCAACTGGGGTGAGGTTCGCTTTTGGTAGTCACCATGTGGATGTGCATGCATGTATAGATATGCATTTTCTCGTAGTAGTCACTTACAATTAAAAGCTTATGTGCATCTTTGTAATGTACCTTTTCCTCATTCTCTGTAACTTGAAAACCTTCAGGTTGTTTAATGTATATTTCCTCCTCCAAGTGTCCATTCTGAAATGCTGACTTGACATCTAATTGGTATATCTTCCAGCCTTTATGAACTACAATAGCAAAAAACAATCTGATGGTTTCATACCCAGCTACTGGTGCAAACGTGTCATTGAATTCTACACCATATTGCTGAGCATATCCCTTTACTACCAACCTGGCCTTAAGTTTATTCACTGAGCGATCTGGATTCAGCTTTGATTTATACACCCATTTCACTCTAATTACATGTTTGTCTTTTGGTCTATCAACCAGTAGCCAAGTTCTATTCTTTTCAATCATGTTTAGCTCCTCTTTCATTGCAGCCATCCACTCTTTAGAACTCTCAGCTTCAGTAAAGTTTGAAGGCTCCAACTAAGCTGAATTACATCTAGCATATACATAAGCTAATGGTCTAGTCCTCAGTACTTCATTTTTAGAATCAGAGTCATTATCAGTTCCATCTTCTTCTTCATTAACATCAGTTTCAACTGCTAGTGGAATAACATTTGAAACTTGAGGTTGATTGCTTTCAGATGATTCCCAGTTCCATGAAGCTGCTTCATCTACTTTGATGTCCTTGCTGGAAATTACCTTCTTGCTATGAGGGTTGAACACCCTATATCATTTGGCATTATTACAGTAGCCAACTAGCATTCCAACCTCAGCTTTTTGACTCAATTTATCCCTTTTCACATCAGGTAATCAGTGTTACAGAGGCTCCTAAACACTTTCAGATGAGAGACATCATGTTTAGTCCTATACCAAGCTTCAAAAGGGGTCATTTTGTCCAATGACTTTGTAGGCAATCTGTTAAGTAGATACATTTCGGTATTCATAGCTTCTGCCTGGAATTCTTTAGGTACCTTCTTCTCCAACATCAAGCATCTAGCCATCTCCATGACAGTTCTGTTCCTCCTTTCACAAACACCATTTTGCTGGGAAGAATAAGGCATTATCAATTGATGTTGTATTCCCATATCTTCACAGAACTTATCAAATTGGCTGCTGCAGTACTCTGTTCTATTGTCAAATCTTACATCTTTAATTCTGCAATTGCTCTCATTTTCCACCAGGTTTTTAAACCTTTGAAAGACACCAGCAATTTCAGACTTCAACTTCAGAAAATATACCCAACACATTCTTGTCAAGTCATCAATAAAAAGCATAAAGTACTTACTGCCATTTAGTGTAGGTGTTCTTATTGGACCACATACATCTGAGTGAATTAGTTGCACCTTATTCGAGGTCCATCTTGACTGATTTTGAAAATTCGCGTTTTATTAACTAAGTTCGACTTTACGTGCAGAATTATACTAATTAAAGCAACAAATCACTTTTAATTAGTTTCTAGATGATTAAGCATACAAGTTCAATTTTCCTATGTTTGAATACCGCAGTTGTAATAATAAGAAAGTAATAAACAACACACAATTTGATGACGGAGAAACTCAACTGGGTAAAAACTCCAGGACTAAGTCAGTTACCTTCACTATAGACAATGTGAGTTACAATTCGTTTCCAGCCTAGTAAATTCCACTAGTTCCCGCTATTGTAATTCTTGTAATCTCCAAGATCAGCTGTTCTTCCAGACTCACGATCTGCTACCGTAGATACAATCTAACCACCCAGCTAGATTTCTCAATCTACCTCCTGTAGCCTCCAAGATCTGCTGTAAATTCCAGACTCACAATCTTCTGCAATTGTTTCTTCCAAGTGGATACCCAGGAATCATCTATTCATGTTCTTCTTCCTGCACTTGTAGTCCAACCTCTCTCAACCTCCAGAAACTTTTGAAGTCCAATTGAGAAAGTGCCTTCCTTGAAGTGTTAAGGAAGTCAAGTGTTTTAGATTCTTCACTTTGATGTTTTTCCAAAACTTGGTTGCCGGATCTCAAGAGTGAATAATTTCACCAATGAATTTTGTTCTTGGATCTTCAAAGAATAAGAATGTATTTTGCAATATAGCACCATGAAGCAACCTCTTGAAAATCGTCCCATACATCTATATTTAAAGTTGGGGACGTTTAGGTGTTATGGGCCGTGTAAAACTCTGTGACCGCATATATATGTAGCTCGAGCGAAGGAGCTGTCACTCGAACGAGGGCGAGGCGACAAGCGAGTGAGAGGATTTCTGTTTTTGCCGCTCGAGCATGAGCTAAGCGATAGGCTAGTCAAAATGCGGCGGCGTGTTTCTCTTCTTTTTATGCTCGAACTCTTGACCTCATAACCCAACTTATACAAATTGTATTCTAGGTCTTTGACTTTTACAATATGTTATAAATTAGTCCTTTTGTCCACAGAATTGCCAATACTAAAAATCTAACAGATTTTTAGGAAATGACAACCTAGTTTGCTTTCCTAGTTGACAGATTTCACACACACATCCATCATCCTTGTTGATTTCAGACAAACTTTCAACAAGTTCTAATTCATCCATTTGTTTCAGAGATGTGTAATTAACATGTCCAAATCTTTTATGCCATAAAGTAGGTTCCGTACAGTGCCTAATCATTTACAATTTTCCATTCTAAAGGAAAGCTCCTATATCTCATTCCAACTGTCATCACTTCTTGATTTGTGAATCAAATATAGTGCAACTTTTATCCTTAAAGATTAGTGTATAATCTTTCTCAATTAACTGACCAACAATGATCAAATTTTGATCTATCTTAGGTACATATAGGATATCAGAAATATACTTGATACCTGAAGAAGTTTGCACAGAGATTTCACCAACACCTTTAACTTCTACAAACTCTCCATTCCCAACTTTAACCTTTGATCTGTAGCCTTCATCTAGCTTTACAAAAATACTGGAATTGGAGGTCATATGATGAGTACATCCACTATCTAATAGCCACATTTCATCACTACTGTAGGCCTTTTCATTCATTGCTGTGAACAATGAATTTCTGCCACCTGAGTCTGCTGTGAATCTTGCTTCTCCTTCTGGTTTTTACACACTTTTTGAACATGTCTAAATTGTTTACATGCTCTGCACTGGACTCCTGGAATTGGAGGACATGGTGGATAACCTTCATTCTTGCCTACAATTCTTCTCCCTTCACCTTTATTCTTTTCAGGTTGATGCTTCTTCAAAACTTGTTTGAGCTTTATATTTTCCCTTGGCAAACATGGCTCCTTCAACTTGTTCTTCCTGTCTAAACAACCTACTTTGCACAGTTGCTTGCAAAGCATTTATAAGCTTAGATAGGGTTATACCAGACAAGTCTCTAGAATCTTCAAGTGAAGAGATGTTTACCTCAAATTTCTCAAGCAGACTGATAAGGACCTTTTCTACCACACGCTTATCAGGTAGTTCATCCCCTAACAACCTTATTTTGTTCATCACTTTCATCAACCTATTTAAGTAGTCTTTAACAGATTCAGCCTCTTTCATTTTCAGTGTCTCATACTCCCTTCTAAGATTGAGAACTTGCATTTGCCTTGTCCTTGCATTTTCCCTAAACTCCTCCTGCAATCTATCCCATGCTTCCTTTGCTATTTCACTTGTGATAATCCTGGTAAAAATTGCATCAGAGATGGCTGATTGGATGCAAGACAAAGCCTTGAACTTCTTTGCAACCTCCTCACTGTGTTACTTTAGTTGAGCAATAGTTGTATTTGCTCTAAGAGGTGGTGACTCTGCTCCAAATTATGTGATTTCCCACAGGTCATAGGCTTTCAAATAAGCCTTCATCTTCGCAGCCCAAAAATCATAGTTCTCACCTGTAAAAACTGAGGGTAAAGGTGCTGAGAAACTGCTTGAAGCCATGCTGATATGATGAAAGGTTTTCTCTCAGAGATGCTGGTAACGTTCTTACCGGTATTGATAGATCTTACCGGTTTTGATAGAACTTATCGGATTGTGCAAATCTTACCGATTTTGAAGTTCTTACCGGATTTGTAGTGCTTACCGGTTTCTTTAGTTCTTCAGCACTTACCGGTATGTGTATTACTTACCGATTTGTGTAAAACTTACCGGATTGATCAGTTTTTCAACTCTTTTCAGCCCTTCTAAGATCTGATTGCTCTAATACCATTGATGGTTTTTAAGCAAACAAGAGATGAAAAAATAGAGAATTATCATTCACAAATGCTACAACACAGCTGATGGTATATATACCATACTTGGGGTATAATACAAAAGTCTTTTCTACCACCAACCATCCTACCTACTACCACTAAACAATACTTGACAATACACTAACTTGTAGTAGGTTCAAACTAGCCTATCTTTACATCATTACATGAGTTAGACTTCAATCAAAAACATGTAACTAATGGTAACCAAAAATATTTGTTAAGTGACAACAAAAGTGTCACACACGGCTGCCTTCAACAGGTCTTATCTAAATCAAAATTCTAATAGTTTTAAATCTAACAAGAAAAAAGTATAGAATGAAAATATTTAAAGTTGCTAATGATGGAGTTCTTTGTAGTGTCTGAAATTGTAATGTTCAAAATTTTATGGCGTCTTTATATATTTCAAATAAATTAAGGACTTCTATGTAATTTAAAATTGTCTTAATTGTTAGATAATCTTTTTGGGTGAAAAAAAAATTCTACTACTTCCGGAGTAGGAAATTAGTAGCCATAAGTGTTCATCCTTGACTGTGTCTCAATTATGTTATATACATTTTAATTTAATATGGAGTACTAATATTTTTTTTTCTTTTTTCTTTTTCTGACAAGCCTTTCATCAACACTACTCCTAAGCAGAAAAAAAAAAAATTAATTCAATTAGGCCAAATACTAATATTTTGTAAGTAGAGTTGTAAGAACTGTATGTATCGACACTGTAACACTAGACATATGTATAACAACATGTGTATAGGGTTTTCATCAATACAACCAGGGACGTAGCCAGGATTTTTAGTTTTGGGGGGCGGGCCCCCCTCCCGGGGGTTCGGGGGCGGAG
>CAIGRR010126699.1:0-11115 GCA_903798365.1 Fraxinus sp. 1973-6204 | reverse complement strand
CCCCTGTACTTGGGGAATTATCCTTCCTACAAATATAGCATATTCATGCAACTTTAATCCATCGTATTTTTGTAATAAGCTTATGTTTTTGTAGGGCTAGAATGTGATCTTGATTAATTTACGAAGTCGACTTCGCCTATCGTGTCTTTATTCCATATAGGTACAAAACTATGTCAACATTCAATATCATATTATAGATCCATTTGATATGATTTGAAAAATCAAAATGAGCTTTTGAAATAAAAAAATCTGCTTGTAACCTACAACCAACGTTCAAATATTCAAAGGGAAACAACACACCAATTCAATAAATCTCCGCCTTACAAGTTTTAATATCATATATCATCTTATAAACAAAGTTAAAACGTCTCCAAGAAATTGTGGATTGTATTAAGAATTGTGCAACATCACCAAAAATATTTACACGCCAACAAAAAAGTGGAGGATAACACCCTCCACAGGGGTGTGCCAAACATCGTCCATTTAATTTTTTTATAATTTATCTTCACTCTTTCTTTAACGTCCTCTCTCTTGTACGCGTGACTTACAATTAGTGCAATCCACAGTCTGTTAGAGATGCTCTTCTCTTCATATCCATCTTGTTTGTAACATGTACGGCCATCAATATTATTGCATTGGAGATGCTTTTAATCATGAGGTTGTTTGATAAAAGTTTTGGCCATTTTGCTAAAAATTGATGAAATTTGTAATTAAAAATAAAAGTTGAGTCCAATGAAATATGTAAATAAAACTAATTATTGACTTTAATCTCAACTTTTTAACAACTAAAATTTCTCAAACCAACACTATGNATCTCAACTTTTTAACAACTAAAATTTCTCAAACCAACACTATGTAGTTATTTCAATTGCTTAATCAAGTCTTAAACACTCTTAAGCTCGACAATATCAATCTTTTGTGATAACATATTTTTTTCGACAATTTTCTTTGAACGTGGATACGCTTCGTATTTGTACGGTAGAATTGTTTCGCTACCAAATGAATTGCACTCAAACTATTACAATGCAAGTTGATGTAATTCTGTGCAAATCCCAATTTTATGGAGTAAAACGAGAAAATGACAGGGTTGGAGACCAATATGTGACTAATTCCAAAGTTTGGGATAGCTCGTGCAATTTATATGATTACAATTGATATTTTTGCTACTTTCGAAACAAACTCCTCTAATTTCCCTCCCATCTCCCGCTCCCGCCCTCTCATTCACAAACACTGGCAAATGGAAGAAGAAAGTACCAAGATTCTTAAAATCTCCGATCTAATTCAACGTTCTCAGCCCCTCACCGGTGCATTCACCCTCAGTCCCAGCAGCCCAGTTCCACGACAGTCTGGTCCAATTCAGCATCCAAAACCCTCCGATGCCACATCGAGAAAACCTAGCCTCAAAATCCTAAAACCCTTAAACCACTCTACCCTCATCATTGGAACCTTGACCCTACCCTCTTACATTAGCAATACTTCCACAATCAAATGCAACTGCTTTCAGTTATCCGATGATTCCGCGGTCATTTGCTGCGACATTTTGAATTTTGACCCTACAACTATTGGTCGAAAAATTCGAATCCTTGCTTGGAATTTTATTCCTATGAAAAGTAGAAATGCGAGTGGAAAAGGTGGGTTTCTAGAAATCGTTAGCTGGGATTTTTTTGAATCTCTCATTGGGAAAAATTCTTCTTTGCTGAGTTTTAATTCGTTTAGTATTGATAAGGGCTCCCCTATAGTTTTTAAAGATAATTCAAATGCTAAATATTTAGTTTTTGGTGTGGTAGAGTCCATAAGCCCTGTTTCGATTGTTCCATGTACAACCAGGGAAAGTAGTTCAAGTAATATTAGTGGTTTTCTTGTAAATGTTTTAATTTGTGAGTGCAAGGTATGTAGTTCAAAAATCTTGACTTCAGGATTGGGTAATTTGAGTGAGAAAAATAGGAAAGATCATTTTTTTATTAAGCCAGTGATTGTATACTTTTGTGGGTTGGCCTCGTCATGGCATCCTGTCATTTCAAGATTGTCTGGGGGCATTACTTTGTTTTCGGGGTTGAAGAAAAAGTTGGTATTTGTAGGGAAAGATCAATCCCACTTAATGTATGTCACAACAGACAAAGCTTCATTGCATATTCCTAAAATGTTGAAGAAATGGAGTTCAATTCAGAATACTGATATAAGAGGGAAGGGCGAATTCGTTAGCTATTCTGGGATTGTCACTGGGGTTTACATGCACGGTATGGTTGTTGAGCTGGATCAAAAGGCGATGCTATTGCTAACGGACCAGCAGCTCACTGTGCCACACAGTCTCAGAGTTGGTTCTGTTGTATGTTAATTAACTATTCTTCTATCACTTCATGTTAGAATACTTGCCTTATTTTCTTGTGGGAGAGTGTATTTTGAGGGAAAAAAAAGTCAAAAAATGCTCGTCGTTTATTATGTCTCTTAACAGGTGATATTTTCTAGGTATCTCTGAAAAAGGTCCATTTTGTGAATCCTAAATTTCCTTGGGCAAAGATGTTCATACTTGGTGCTTGCTTTAGGATGAGCATTTGTGTAGAGTCATTCTCCCCACTAGAAACTGGGTCAGAGTTTTTACTCCCATTTTAATGCTTTGCAATTGTGAATCCATGACTGTCCTTTCATTCACACGTGTGATATTATATACTGCAGATGCCACTTGAAATCATGCTCCCAGAGCCTCCTTCAAAAGTTCATAGACTCCTTGTCTTTTTCAGCCAGACTGTGGTAGGAAAGAATCTGGGATCATCTAATTCACTTTTCTTGTTTCCTGATTGACTCACACGTGTACATTATTTTGCCTCAGGGTTTTACTTGTCATCTCTTGTTTTAGGAAAAAGTTTGCTGGCATTTTATCTGAGATGGATATCATAGGGTCAAAACATGTAAGCCTGCTTACGTTCACATTTTTAATTAAATTATTTTATTGTTTGCATTCCTTTTCTGTTTACTTTACAAATTATTCTAAGCTGATATCGGCGATCACAAGGTGTTTCCAGAAGCTAGGATTGGCTCAAAAATATACTAATTCATATTTGCCACTATCAGCATTTCAATTTCGGGTAAATTTGCCTATATGATCCCAGTTTTAAGAAGAAATTGCAGTATTTTTTTCACTCTTATTGTCACCTTCACTTATTAACTTCCTATTTTGCAGCATGGAGTCTGTGTAGAATTCTGCAAGCATGATTGTTGTTCTTGTGCTAAGGAAGCACACTACAATTCCTTAAAACTGGTGTGGCTACTTGAGCTTTATATCTTGCCCGAGTCATATCAAAAGTCTACCAGTGTATTTTCTAGTTGAAGATCTTCAACAATTAATAAATATTTTATTTCAATAATGTGATCTTCAGGTCCCACCAATTTCTAGTTTAATCAGTTCTTGTGAGGCAACATGGAAGAAGATGCCCTATGACAGGAAAAGTTGTTCAAGTTTTGTGTCTGACACCAATCAGAAAAATCCTTTATCCTGTGTTGGGAGTTTTTATGCACAATCGGTGAGAAGAATGTTGAGCACTGAAGAAATTGGTGTTATTGTGCTCGGCATTTTGAAGGTCACAATCAATTGCAATTTTGCTCTTCTGAAATTGCTTTGTGCTTTTTCTTTACATGGCATATGATCTTTGATGTGTGGAATGATCTTTGATGTGTGGAATGTTGACTTACAATATGGTGCCGCATGCCCGTATGTATTTCCTGAATCTTGCACATGCCTAGAAATAATATATTTGTGCAGAAATGCCTTGTTGCTTTCTTGGAATTTATGCATATTTTGAATAGAAGTCAATCCAAGGTTCCTGTAAATGTTGTAATCGGCACAAGCTTGGACATAATTATTTACAAATCTCCAACATTGGAAATTTGAAATTTGTCAGTTTGACTTTGATTATGTGGTTTATCCAGATATCATCTTCTGGCAGATTTCAGCTTGTTGATGCAACTGGAAGCATTGATGTTGTATGTGACCTTCCATCAACTTGGAACTCTAACAGGATTTTTGAGGTGGTGATGTTTTTCATCTAAACAGTACAGTCAGACAACGTTCTGTTATTGATGGAAGTGCAAATGGTGTTATTTATTTATTTACCTCCTGACTGGCTTATATTTTCACTCTTTTCAGGTGAAGGACTTCATTGTAGTTATGGAAGGCATACCTGAAAGAATGCTCAACTTGGATGTTCTTTCGGATAAATCTTTATCTTGCCAAAGTATCTTTGATGATGCTCCATTGGTGAGAAAGATGGAGACATCACTTTATCTTTACTGCAATAGAATCGGAGAAGATTCTAGAAATCATCCATGTTCCCTTTTCTTTGATTGGAAAGAAAACTTTGATGAACTTGAAGGTGGGAGATTTCACTTGCTTATGTTAACACACAAATATCCCATTCAGTGCAAGGTATGCATTTTATACTAATGCATGTTATATGTCATCATTGTCTCCTTTTTTCTTCTTTATACACTTCATTTTTTTCAACTTTTTCAGTTTCAAGGAGATCACGTTATTTCAAAGAGGTCAAACATGTTCTCTGAGGCCATTATCCTGCCCTGGGATTTACTTCTTGCAGAAAAGGGCAGAGGTACACTTGTAACCGATATTTCCATGGACCATCCAAGAGATTCCCTCGGAAATTTTACTAGATGCAAGAAATATTTTGCTAGTAAGAGGTGTAAAACTGATCTGGCTTCAAGCCAGTCTTCGGATGCTGGCTTGGATAATTCTGGGAATAGAGTACATGGCCTTCTAGATGGTTCCTATAGTTCTCACAGCAATTCTACAGAGGACCGATGTTTTAAGAACCCACTAGAATATAAATGTTTTATTACTAGTGAAAAAAATGTTAAATATCATTGCCTTGGAGTTTTGCATTGCAGCAAGTCAGATGCTGAGATTGTTTCTGGTTGTGAACCACATATGAGGAAGGTACTACTGGAGTTCAATTCTGATAGCTTTTGCATGTATCAGGTATGTTATGTTCCTTTATTATCTAGTGATGGTGTGATCTTCTGTATTTTATGTCTGTTCACTATTTAACTCAAGCCGAAGAATTTATTGAATTGCAGGTTCTGAAAATTGGTGGTCTTTACATTGTAAAACATCAGGATGAAGATATGTTTTGCAGTGTAATTGAAGACCATGAAGTCACTGGTGCTAAAGTAATCATCAATTCTGAGACACATCTTTGGAGTCTTAGGTTCTCATCTATGAAGAGTCTCCAAAGTTCTGATTTTTCTTATCTATTTTCATTACATGATTCACATGCCAGTGGTGATGAGGTTATTTCCGAAGGTTACCAGCAATTTCAAATTCCAAGCCTGACATCTAATGGTGTGAATTATGAAATCTATTCAGATATGAACATATTTGTTCCTGATGAGGCTCTAAGTTTATTGGAAAATGATATCAAAGTATTGGAAGGCCGTCTTGTTGGGCCATCAGTTCCTTTTGAACAAGAATCAGACATTCATGACTGTTCTGGGGCCATGATTTCTGCATCAATGCAATCATCAAAAACTTCACACAATGGTCACCTTCTGCCTGAAGGGAACTTGATATCTTTACATGGACTTGTAGTGGCTGTTCATGATAGCGATCATCATTCTTTTGCAGCACAAATAAGAGCTGACGGCAACAGTACTGGTCGCCTTCCAATGTTTCTCCAAGGAAGAGAAAGGACTTGTATTCATGTTCTGGTGGACCGTCGCATAGTACTTCCTTGCTTACCCTTCCTTGCTGTCCATACTGTCTTGAGTTTTACACAAATTTTATTAATTAATTGAAACTACCCTAATGGCCAGGTCAGAATTTTTGGCAATCTATCTAAACATGCTTACCCTATTGGATTTGGAAGAGATGTGTATGCGACCTTTCACCGAATTCTTGTGCTTAGGTATGATTGTCTAAGTTTCGGTCATACGCTTTGGGCAGGATGCATGACTTCTGATTTTTATCTCATTGTTTTAAGTATGATAACTTTTTTTGGCACTAATGTATCAGAGTTTTAAGTTTATATGCTGAATTCTGAAAATTCACAGGTGCAAGCTGATGCTTTTGATTTCCGCAGATCTACTTCATATATGATGCTATATTCTTCTCCAAAGAATTATTGTAATTGGATCTCCTTATCATGAGAAAACAGAACATCCTAAGAAAAATGGAAATTTTCTTTATTTGCTTAAAGAAAATTTTGTACTCCTTGAGTGAGGAGCCGTGAATGGCTTGGTTTCACTTTTATCAGTTAAAACAAAGATTAACTTATTGTCCTTGTCCTCTTTTTTAGCAAGCATTGGAATATGTTCCATTTGACCATGAAAATCAAATTAAGTCCTTAGTTTCTGTCAGAGGGATTATGGAATATGTTAATACAGTGCTTATAAATTTGCTCGAATCTCAGTTTAAAATATTGTTTCTAGCTTTATATATAGTTAATGAACCGTATTAATGGTGCAGTTTTTGTTTTTTTATTTATGTCATGCATTAGAAATAAAAAAATGTATGTCTCGAAAGTAAGGCTCCTAGTTGCAGGCCTGCTTGGAAACAAGATGTTTTCTCCTTGTTCTTTTATCAAGCCATTTGCTTTCAGACTGACTAATTGAACAAATGTGTTCTTTTCCCAGTGGGCAGAATGAATATATGTTAACACCTGTATCTTTCATCACAATCCACCATACTAGTTCGATACATCACCATTTCAGTGGTGAATGTGTTAACTCATCTGGCACCATAGGCTTACACATTGTTGCCTCTCCAAATGCTGTTGTTCCTACAGCTTTGATATCTGAACTAGTGCAATTTCCGGAGCTTAAACCAGTACAAATTCATTCCAGGGTAAGTTACGCTCAGTGGAGAAATTCGTGCCTTGCATGCTGATTGAAGTCATTTTCTCTGTGATTTGATATGTATTATTTTATTCCACTTACACAATTTCTATTTAAGCTATTATAGTTTACTTCGTTGGTTTAACCTTTGGTTGCTTTGACAGGTTGTGGCAGTTTACATCCTTGTATTAGAGAGAAGTAGAAAGACTCTACTTTTGCAACCTAGTCTTCAATCCAGATCATCTATAGTTGACATCTCACTTGCTGGTTTTGTGTTGGGTACGTATTCGGTTCTTCTGATGTGGTGATATGACAAGATACTTCTTGCAAAAAGTGCCAATAAATTGCTCGAGAGCTTTGCATCATTCAGATTTTACGTTTACGAAAATCACACTATTTTTTTTAATATGAACTTATTAATTGAAAATACCAAACAATACAGACAATTGACTAAGCCCCTGTTTGAACCCCTTTTTTGTAATAAAGTGTTTTTCGGAATAGTGATTTTTTAAACAATGTATGGTTAAAAAATAAGGAAAAATTTTTGGTTTACGTGTAAAATTATTTTATGGGAGAATGTGTGGTTGAAAATAATTTTTGAAAAAATGGTGGCCAATAATAGGCTAAATCTTATTCCCAAATAACTTGAGGATTGTATGATAGAACACTTTAAGTTCAAATATATGTGTTGAAGATCGTGAGAGTTTTAAAGTCTTGAGATTCTCATCCCACCAAATGCAAGGCCCAGACATATTTTATAATTGTTCTCTTATATTTCTGCTTGATGATTTTAAATTAATTCTGTTGGCATTGAGGCTACTGTGTACATAGTGTTGGATAAAGATTATTTCAATATACTTCTTGAAACTTGAAGGTAGCATATTAGAATGTTTGCCGGTTAATATAACAATGTTTCCCTTGTCTGGCAAAAACAACCCCATGTTAGTTTCGTTCTACCCCTCCGTCTTGTGACTTTACTAAAATTCTGTCTCTTAGGAATAGGAGCCTATTCAGACCGACACAAAACATATCCCTACTGCCTAAGTCATTCCATTCATTTATCCTCAATTGGGGCCATCTGACAGCATAGATTTCGTTTCTTATCTTGTGCATTTGAGTATGACCACTCATTTTCAACTACATTCATCTTATGCTCATTCTTGTCCTTTTAACAGTGCAACACAATCCATAGAATGTAGCATGTCTAATCATTGTGTAGAAGTTGCCTCTAATCTTACAAGAATCTTCCTAGCACACGATTCTTGTACTCCACTTCATTGAACCGGCTTTAACAATAGGCATTACATCCTTTCTAATTCCTCATTGAAAATACCTAAAATTGTAAAACAATCATGTTGGGGGGGTTCAGCTTTCAGCTCAAAATTGGCTTACTCTTTATCTATGAATCTATGCACTGTGACTTGATTAAAATTGCTTTGAGGGGAGGCTATTAAATATCCAGACTGACATTTCAGGAAGTTTCGGACTGGCCACGAAATTGCAGTTATTGTCATATGATTTTCGTTATATTTATGTACATCTGGATCGATGTTGTATATAACAATATATTTGCAATTTGGTCTCTTGTTGCAATCTTAAAAGAGCACGTGGTTCCATTATCCATTATCATAAATCAGTCCTTTTATTTTCTGCAAGTGTTTGCCTTGATATTACGTAGTAAGTGTTTTTAAATAATGTCAATATCATCGCAATTAGAATATAATTGTATTTGATTGTGTAGCTTCGGGAAATTTGATGTTTACCATTACTGCAGGATATCCAAAAAATTTGACCTCTTTCTGTTATTGCTAGATATACCTCAATTATTCTTTTCCTTGTGTAGATGATGGGTCATCATCCTGTTGTTGCTGGGCTGACTGTGAGACTGCTGCAATCTTGCTTGGGTTACACTATGAGGAATATTCATGTGAAACTTATGCAGGGACTTTTGGGAGATCTAAGGCTAGAATGGGGCTAGGAAGCCACCTAAACAAAATCTTACAGCGGCATGGCCAAGTTGTAGTGAAAAACTACGGATCCATGTTTGATTCTTCTAGTCAAGACCTCGCATTTTCTGTTGATTCGGATAATTTGATTAGTAGCTCTGATGAAGATCTCCTTAGAAGCTTGATTATAGGTGCTTGTTTTAGCACATTTCGGGTAAGCTAATGGATCTACATGAAGAATACGAAAACCTTGCAGATATAGAATGCTACTTTCTGTCATGTCAAGTAGATAATTGCTGACAAGCTGAGACAATATCATTCGTTCTGTAATTTGAGCTTAAATGTCAGTAGGAAAATATCATTAAAAAGTACTAGATTGGTTGTTTTAGGTAAAAAATTGAAACCCGAATCCTTCTCTATAGCCCTTTCCCGCAGTGTCTATAGCAGCTATATATTGATATATCAGCCGATGCTTCGTTTCTCCTGGCATATATGGCTTTTGTAGAATTCTGATTTTGAATCTATTACTGAAGATAATTTTTATTCTCTTTGCAGACTGTTGTTTGTGTTCTCATGGATCCAAATGCCAGCAAGGGCTTAGAACAGCGCTTAGTCAAACTGGGAATGACGATGCTTCCTTTGCAGAATGTATGGGCGACTAGTGTTCTTCACACAGATCCTCTCAAAGAAGCTAAGAACATTATTAAAGAGCTTGTATAAAAGTAACTATTTGTATTTTGATGAGGCTGAACATAACTGTTTTAACTTTAACCAACTCTATATCGCACCTCTCACTATAAAATAACCTATAATTTGATTCCTGCTGAAGATTTGCTATTATGTATGTATTTGTTTACCAGATACTCCATCCACCTGAAGATTAAGGCCATGTGACACTTGGAGGAGGGGGATGTTGATAGTCTCATTAGAATCAACTCTGATGCTTAAGTCTGTTAATGAAATTTATCTGTTGATGACTATTTTTAACCATATTCATAAGAAAATAATTGTTTTTTTTTTTTTCTATTTTTGTGTTGTTTTGAACCTGGAACATGAATTATATGTTTGGATCGAAATAAGAAGTCTAATAGACGTGTCACATAAAAGTAGTTTATGTTACTGTCTTACGGAACTATAACCTATTAATAGTTCTTGAAGAATGGTTAATCAACCTATCCAACCATGAACATTAAAAATACGACAATATATCTTCTGAAATCTCAATGGAGGAATGACATGTACATCACATGTTACCTCAAGACCCATTGGGTCGGTTTTTTATCAAATCCAAACTCAACCCAAAATAATCGGCCTGATCTAAAATCAATCAAATCCAACTCAAACTGATAAAGCTTGGGTCGATTTGGGTTGGGTTGGGTGGTTGGTTTAGACATTGGTCAAATTCAAGTTGAATCTGATTATTTTTTTAAAAAAAAAAAAAATCACAACCATACATTGTCCCATTGAGAATGCAATTTAAGAAAGGGAAAAATCCTCACATAAGAGATAAGTACATTTCAAAACTAAGAAACAAAGTTTAAAATTTCAAAAATTAATTTTTTAAAAATTTATTTATAAACTAATTTATTAAACATATATTTTATTAATTAAATATATTAGCGTCACAATTTTATACAGTTTGGTCACAAATTATTTCACGATAAAAAATCAAAAAAAAATTAGAATTAGTCTATACGTACCTAATGCTCTACATAATGGTCTAGGCCCCCCAATAGGGGCTGTCATTTGACCATTATGTAGAGCATTATGTTATTCTAGCATGATCCAAAAATTTATACGCTACATTATTCATTGGTGACATTACAAATTTTTAAAGTCACAACTTAATTTATGGTAACAAAATATTTAATTAATTAGTCACAAATTAATTTTCGATTACAACTTATCAAATTATTGGTCACAACTTATTTCTCTATTACAAATCAAAAAAATTATAAGTCACATATTATTCATTGGTCGAAAATCAAAATTTTTATTAGTCACAACTCATTTATTCATTGCAAATTTATAAATTAGTTGATAATTTCTCATTCACAACTTAATAAGTTGTGAGTCACAATCACAATTTTTAAATAACATATTATTTATTGGTCACAATCAACTAAATTATTGGTCACAAACACCCTACCCCATCTCATCACATCCACAACCATCCTCTATCTTCTCTTCTCCGACCGGTCTATAAAGTCGGCCACATGTGACCAGAGAAAAAATGGGAGACAAGCAGCACCTTCGATTTGCACCATTGACCACGAAGAAAAATGGAGGAAAGTACACCCTCAATCTGAAGCACCCCCTAGTTTCGCAC
>CAIGRR010126679.1:0-11334 GCA_903798365.1 Fraxinus sp. 1973-6204 | reverse complement strand
AAAAAAAAAAAAAAAAAAAAAAACAATTTCACTTTAATGAACAATTTTCATTTAAAATAAAGTCAAACGTGAACAAAAAGATCCAAAATTTTAAAATTTTTCGGATGGAAAATTATACCAATCAAACATACTTAATTAACAATTCCCTGCAAAACAATTTATAGGCAAATATTTTCCCTGAAATTCATTTTCTTTCCACTCATTTTCCACCCTTGCAATCAAACGGACCCTAAAATTAATTTTAATCACAAATATCATCGGACCCACAACTTATATCATCATATTTCATTAATTGTTATCAAAATCTATTAAAAACCAGATTTTTAACAAACCTAAAAGGACTGAGTATTAACGGAGAAAATGAACTTACAATTTTGTTACAAACATTAAGCTTGAGCATGAGTCAGAGAAATGCTTCACTCGATACATGATGACGAAAAGTATGTTCAAGAAGAAAGATGTGTAGTTTTTATTTAGCTCTTGCATTATAGTCATGTCTTGGAAGTTAGGTTGAACCTCCTGCTATGTATATTTTATTTATTTATTTATTTTTTTTACATAGGAACTCGCAGCCGCTGCTCGCTAGCAGAGCCCCGATCACCCCGAAGGAGCGGAGACCCAACCATTGTTAGTGCGCATTGAGTAAATCCCGCTGCATGTGCAATAGCCCGCAAACCACACAGGAGAGGTAAGCCGCACTAGGCAAATTCGGTGCGACGAGCTCTATCGAGGAAGTGTTGGCAAGGGATTTGAATTCGTGACATTCGATTTCCGCGTTCACCTGCTCCACCAACTCGACCACCCTCGAAGGGGTTATATATATTTTATCTTAGTATTAATAATACATGTCACATGTAGTGGTTATATATATATATAGAAGGTGGAAAACTGAAGAAAGGGGCTTAGGGTGTGGTGAGCGATTATTTTTTTAGGTGGAGTTTTTATTGATAGTAAATAATAAATAAGTAGAAAATACGAAGTTTGGAGGAGGACGTAATCTTGACCATCAACCGACGTTTGGTTGGCTCTCTCTCATGGTCATCTTCGATGTTCTTTTAGGAGTAAGCCGGTTTCGAATTTATCTATTAAATTTAATTTTTAGGTACTTATTTTTATCAAACATGATTTATGATTTTTAAGTTACTTATTTTTATGCCAGTGCTTTATACCTCATCCAACATGTGCAAACACTGCAAGTTATTCAATTATGTCATTTTTTCCTCTTTCATTGCCTTTTCTTTTGTCTGCAACAAAATGGAGATTGACACATTTCAGCTCTACTCTTTCTTCAGCTCATTGAATATTATTTCTTTGCTTCTCAAATCTCATGGATCATGACATCATGTGCATGTTAGACTCAATATGACCTTACTCAGATACATAGCTAGAATGGAAAATTGTAGAATAACTCACTAATTCTCATTTCTAATATCCGAAACCAATTCAATTTGAACTAGAACCATATTAACCGAATCAAGACCAAGTGATATAATTTATCAGATATTCTATCTAATCGTAGATATAGTATACCAAACATGCTGTGCAAGTTCAATTATTTTCTCATTTTTCCTCTGTCATTGCTTTTCTTCTACTGTTTCCATCTATTTGTCTACAACAAAAATGGATGTTGGCATTAATTCAACCCTATTGTTCTTCAATCAATGAGATACTGTTTATTTCACTTCTACTTATTTTGGGTTAAAAAAAAAAATTTACTTTTCACCCTGAATTTCTTTTGCAAGCTATTTCTACTTATGTTGACCTCTGCAAAAGAAAGTACAATGGCCACATTAATTTCATTATGCGTACTTCATGGAAAATATTTATTTGTTTACAAAATCAAAGCATTTTCCATGAAAAGAAGGCTGGTGAGTTTCATTATTATTTTCTAGGAATTGAATTCTTGAATTTATATGTTTTTCTGTCAAAAAGTATTGATCATAAAGTGCTTATGCCAAAAACTTCTTATGCAATTTATGTGTATATAGTCTACAAAACAATTTAAATAGTTTCATGTCTGATACATGATTTGAGTTAATGAATTTTTCAAATATGCATCATCATACTTTTTGCTATCATGTATTTTGACCATATTTGTCCGCATCCTATGTGTGGGATATCCATTCCCTCGTCAACACAATTGTGTGTGTATCCGAATGCATCTCCTGCTATCAGAGTTTACAGAGGGGTGAGTTCATGGAAATTTTATTTCGTCATCCCCCAAGAAAACTTAGAGTTGGACAAGTCTGAGGAAATTTCATGTGAATAATACAACGAATAAACTTTCATTAATATGAAATATATGGTAGATTATGTAAAGTTTTTTTGGTTATTCCATTCAATGAATTTAGACGTACCAAGAAGTCTGCCGGAACAAAATCCTTACATGGCACAGTCACACATATAAAGTCGCAAATATTGTGAAGACAAACAATTTACAAGAGCTGATGACTAAGAAATGCATTATATTTTGTTCATAGACTGGACAGTAAACTCTCCAAATACTCATTTCCAAGGTCTTGAAACTCTAGCACATCAATATTACTCATAAACATCTCATTTTCCCAACTGCTTATCATTCTCTTTTGTGCTGGTTGTTCACAGTTAAACGAATCCAATTCTGCCCCCCACTTCCTTTTCTGTGTATCAGAACAGCCTGGAAAATTATCAGTCGAATCTATTGGCCAGGAAGGTGATGAATAATTCATATTGTTTTGATCATAGGAAGCCTTAGCCAGAAAAGTATCGGTGGAATCTATTGTTTGATCACAAGAAGCCTTAGCCACTATTTCAAGTGGAAAATTTTGGTATGCCTTGGGGCCTCTAATTCTTAAAGCAGCCTTATCATAAGCCATTGCTGCTTCTTCTGCTGTTTCAAAAGTTCCAAGCCAAACTCTAGCTCCCTTTCTTGATGAATCTCTTATTTCTGCGGCGTACTTTCCCCATGGTCGCCTCCTCACCCCTCTGTAGTGCTTGGCAATCGCCTTCGTCTCAACTTTCGTAGTATTAGATTGTACTGGATTCGAATGATTAGTACTATTTCTGTCTGAACCAACATTATTCTCCATACTTCTTGAGAGAATGGTTTCATCAAGAAGCTCCTCCCATGCCTCGGCTCCCATTGACATCCACCTGCCTAAACTTGGCAGCCTCTCTAACAAGTTCTCCATTGATCCATCAAGATTAGGTAAATCTCGCCATGGATCACATGATCCAACTGTCTCCTTTTGTGCATTATCAGTTCCCTTCTCAGCAATGAAATTAGCCCACACATTCTCAAGAATCGCTTCGGATGGTACGCTATGCTCCCTTTCTATGGCCATACTACCTCGTTACCCTATTCCCAAAAGTACAAGTTTTTTTCTCACAGCTCTCTCTCCCACCAGAACCCTCCCTAAAATTCTTTATATGTATCAGGGATATTTGGCCTTCTATAAACTTACAGATATGTTAGGTCGATCTGCAGTCGAGAACTTAAAGCGAAACTCATAGCAGAAATTAGAAAGGTTGGTCTAATGGAGTATTAAGCCTATATTTATTGCCTGCCATTTGGTCCTAACAGATGCCAGTAAGAAAACTTGCAGTTTACACTATGATTAGCAAACTTCTAGGATGATACTAGGTTGTAAACATTAAGAAAAGTAATTGGCTTTTTTATTTTAATCATCCTGTGGATGAACATTCTCTGTATGCTAATCATTTATGAGTGTTAAACCATGAAGAAGCAATGTTTATCCTTTATTAAATTGAAAATTCTCTGTATAATTATCCTTATTTAATGGTGTGAATCCAGCCTCAAGATAGCATAATATTAGTAGCTTGCTTATATGTAGTCAAAATTCCGCGCTGAACATCTTAAACAACGTAGTTTCAAAGTTTTAGTTGTTAGATCGAGGAAGAATTTATCCATTCGTGTTCTGTATTCAACTGAATTTATTTTTTCATTAAGGGCCTGTTTGGGTTGGATTAAAATCAGAGTCAAACAATCAATATCAACCACATCTTTCATGGATCTCACATCTTTTCAATCACACATTTCTAAAACTTTTATCAAAATCCACTAAAAATCTGATTTTAATCCACACCAAACACATAAGTGACGTGAAATTTTCATAAACGAGTGGCACAAAAAATTCAATGGTGTTATATACATACAGTTTAGATAATATGAGTCAAAACCAGATGGTGTTAAAACACGAACGGGTTTACTTAAAATCCAATCATGACATTGCTTCAATTTCAAGATTCAAGATATTAATCAAAATTGGAGATGGTTTCAAACTAAATAGGAATTTAAAATACAAACCACACGCTGATTTTTCATAATATAGAATTAGAAGAAAATAGAGAGTTGATTTCTTAAGCAAACAAATGATTATAGGATTCAATGTATCGGAGAAGAGAAAAATAAAGTGATTGTTGCAAGAAACTGCAATTGACTCGATACGCTTTAAAACTTGCAATATCAAGATTTTGTTTTTGACTTTTTCAGATTGAGTTTTCGAGTCATTGGTTTGCAACTTATTCCCCTGACAAACTTGAAAGGTTAATTACCTAGTTATAATAAGAAATTCTCCGAAACTCAAAAATGGAGAAAAATAAAAGATCAAGATCAGAGCATCGAGCTCAGCTAAAGGTGCTAAATGGGGTGAGCTAACTTGCGCTGACACGTAGAGTGGGCCAAGCACCGACCAACTCTTGGCTCTCCATAGAAGTTCGCCTCTTGATGGAGTCGAATGGGCTTGCAAGTTAACTTGCAACTCACCTAATTTTTTCCTTTTTGTTTTTTTTTCAAGTCAAAAATTGCAATTTTTAACTAAAATGCAAGCATAAGGTGAGCTAGCCCGCACTCGAGTCGACGATCTATAATGGTGCGACAATGTTGACCTAAAAAAGAGACATTAAAAGACGAAGTTTGTAAGTATTAATTTCCTCAATGTCCTAATTTTTAATTCTTAAAAAGCTACGTCTTGACCCTAATTTTAAGTTTCCAGGAACTGTTGCACACACTTGCGTCTTCTACACGAATTTTGAATCTGCGTGTTATTCCAAACGGTTTTGCTACCGGTACATCGGTGTGTACATCGGGGTGTACACCCCCCTCACATGGGGATGGGACCCGCTTAAATAAAAAAATATTTTATGCAGTGGGTTCCACCCCTCATGTGAGGGGGGTGTACACCCTGATGTATAAAAGTTGATGTACAAGTAGACTTTTTCTATTCCAAATGTTTATGCAGAAAAAGAAAAATGCAAGTATGTGCACACAGAATTAAATAAGAAACAGTCGTAACAGAGTTGTTCTTCCCAATCCATCGTACCAAAGACGTGTCCTTAATCCTTTTTTAGTGAGAAGTTTGCCAAACGCGTCACAAGGATATGATTTTACATGAAATTTCAAGAGGGAAAAAATGTTCTTAATTACTCATGTCAATTTTTACTCGAATAGGACCGAGAAACTATCAGTATATAATTCCACAATAAATCACAGGTACAAAGAACTATTTCTTCATTGGTAACTGGATTCTAATAGATTACATTGAATGGTTCTAATCTTACTGCTCTTCTCAGGTTCACCTCTCTCTCAACTTCCCCTAAGTTCTTGTTTCAAGTCAACCAGACATCCGTTCGTTTGTCCATTGCTTCATAATCATCACAAAGTTATGGTGCTTCAACTGCGCCGTTGGTGTTCCTGAAATAATATCATAAATACATCGACATAGTAATATGTGAACGTCACAATTTTTGGTAGTGTGAAAAAATTTGTGGACGGTGATTACTATTCATCAGTACATATACAAGTTTTGATTACATGAAGATGTGTGTGGGCCGTCAAACATTTTAGTGTGGTAAATAGGGCCGTGCTAGGCGCACCAGAAAACACATAAGTCCTGGTTCAGCCTGCAGGCATGGCCTGTGGGGGCTGAGTCATGCTTTTCCACGCCTGGGATGTGCTGAACCATGCCAGACACTGGGCCCATCATTCGTTAGTTTTGATTAATTATTCCAAGACAGTGGAGTATGGTTCTCTGCAACCTTTTGCAGAGACCTCAACTTCAGTCTTTTTTATATGAATTATTTTTATATAGAGGCCTGCATGGACCACGGGCATAGACACTAGGGCACGTGCAGACCACCTTTACAGGTGGACGGCCCACATCTGAGGGGGGGGGGGGGGGGGGGGTAAGCAAATTAAGGGAACGACAGACAATCGAGGGTAATATTTGGGAAGGGAATGNGGCGGGTCCCGCATGGGACCCGCCTCATGTGAGGAGGGCTGGTTGCCAGGCCTTTTACAGGCCTGGCAACCAAGCTTAATTCTTTTCTATATGTCAAATTTGTATCACATACTCAACGTAGGGTGTCCTGTCTCTTAAAAAAAAAAAAAAAAAAAAAAAACAAGAGTTAAGACAATTATCCCTAAATATAATTACAATAGGAAAGAAAGAAAGAAAGAACACAAATTCCAAGTTATGAAATCTCACTTTCATCATTGCTCCAAATACACCATCTGCATAAAAGAATAAATCGTTAATGCAATGCATTTCTTATAATATTAATTGCAAACGGTATTCCTCGATGCAATGACTTCAACCCTGATCCAATGAATTTACAAGTGCCCAATATGTGGCAGAATCCAATTACCACCTAAAAAGTAGTATTCTTCAAAACCTAAATCCAATTTCAATAACATTCTGATTCTTAGCCTCCAAAAATACATAGTAACAGCATTTTCACGGGTGAACAAGCAAAAAATGGAGAATTTTAGAAATAAATTAAAGAAAATCAATTGTCATAAGTTTGCATCAACTAATAATATCATTTAAAAAATGATGTTGCGGTCAACATTACAAGGGAAAGCAACTAGGAGAATATCTCATAGAATGTGGTTTGCATATACACAAGTCAAAGATCTCATGCATGCATTGGATCACCAAATGTACCTCAATTCTGACAGTTGAAGTTTCAGCATAGCCTTTATCGACCGTAGTTTATAATATTGTGGTAAACAGATTTCTAGAAGACCTCATTGTTTAGTTCTCAAAAATATCTGTTTGTGTAAACCTTTTAGTCGGGACATTCTGATGATCAAAGGTTCCACTATAATATAAGAAAAAACTCATCCAAGTCAGGGGTTGCATTTTCCAAGCAAATTAATAAAAGGCAATCTGTGAAATTCCACCTTAAATTTTTTTTTAAAGGGAATGTATATAAAAGTGGGCTTGAACGTTCTATGCTCAAAAAGCACAGCCATCACTAGTTACATAATATGGAATACTACTGTTTAAAACAATGAATTAAGGACTTCAAAGGCTACAGAGTTCATCCAAGAGTTTTAAGGACGCCAATGGACATTAGAGAGTCGTGAAAACAACTTACACAATGAGCCTACGGGTGAGTTTCTGGTTCTGGGGAATGCACATAAATCTAAATCATTTTAGACTAGTATTCAACCATTTCTCAACAATCACACCAGAGAAAATTAAGACCAACGAGAGGAAATGAATAATTGAAAAGATTATATCACTCTCGATCCCTGATACCTTAGAAGTCTTGTAGTGCCATGAGTGAAAACCATATTTAGCCAAACAACGTAGACGTAGATTCAAAATAAATTTCTGATTTATTAGTATTTTGGCATTCCAATTATATTGTGCAAGTCCATAGAGCATAAGAAAAATAACTAAGGTCTAAGAGCAAACATAATAATTTAGAAAACATTGCAAAGAGAAAGCATCAAAAAACAAAGAAGTTTTAAGGTCATGTGAAAGAAATTATCCACCAAAAAAAAAAAAGAAGAAGAAGAAGAAGATGATGAAAATGCAAGAGTACCTTTAACTGCATCCATGTTGTAAGCTTTACGGAAATTTTCAACTAAAGAAGCATAAAAATGTTTTGCTTTCTCGGGAGGCATTGCCACATGAAAATCAGGCTTGTTGCCTTTCAAAACGCCATACAATGTGAACTGACTTACTGTACCAAATACAAACTAACCAATCAGCATCGAAACCAAATAAACAACCATTGCTTATAATTTTTACAATAATACCCACAAAGTAAGGTCAAAAAGTGAAAAAAGAAAAAATGTTAGAAATGAGCAATTACCTAATAAAACTTCATAATTTCTTTGCATTACCTGTCAATTAACAATATAGCCATGTAAACCATCGCTAAAACAGCAGTATACTAACATAACTCCAGTGTAAGTATTTTTACATTTATTGTGTAAAAAGGAAAAAAAAAATCTTTATTCCTGGCCATGAGCTGAATGCTGAAAATGATTCTATCTTTTGAAAGATTGAGAAAGATATTTATCAAATATAGGTCACACTTCAGATTTATTTACCTTTTCCTTGTCGCAGTTGAAAACTATAAGAGTTCCAATATATAAAGAACAGAATTTATCAATTTACTTCCACTAATGAATACAAAGCCAAAAGTGTAATAAAAACTCGAAGATTTATCTTTTGGAAAATTTGGAAAAGCAAATGTGAAAAAAATTATAACTTTTGACTAAGATTTCATTTCCATGTTCTTTATCATTAGGTCACACGACTCACGCCTTAATAATATTGTGAAATTATATAATTGAAACAGAATATAATACTATATACTAATGTTGGCTGATTGTCCCTCCTATGAATTTTGAAAATATTGCCGTTTCCCCCAAGGTTCCATTTTGAGAGAAGAGGTTTACAAATAGTCATAATTGTATTGGTTTTTATAATCTCCTAATTTCACGATGAGCTGGGAAATAAGACTATTATGGATTCCTATCATCATAAAAAGTATAATCTTGTATCATTAAACTTAATTACAATGGCAGAAAAAACAAATTAATTACTGAATTCCTGCATAGGAAGCATTTGGTAAATTCTGAAGGCATATACTATTAGCATTGAGCATGCAGGGGCAAGAATTAGAAATTACATTTTGGTCCCAAGTTTTCCCAGATTTTTCGTTGGGATACAATCTCATGTTCAACACTTTGCGACATCTGCAACCCAACGAAATAACTGTAACAATCAAAAAATCTACCACTCAAATATCCATTAAAGAATAAAAATCATCTGCTGAAAGATACATACATGTACTCGGCATCCGATTCCACATCCGATTCATGAAGCCCAACGAGGACCAACAGTCCCGGTCCAATCGCCGACACCGTCAGCCCTTCCACCTGCAAAACAACACCTTGGGCATATCAGCAATCGAAAATAAGGCAAATGTGACTGTATGTACCATGAGTATGAAATATTTTGGGCCGACCTCAACACTGGCAGAGGCCACGCGCTGTATTACGGCTTTCATTGATTTGATTAGAAGCTTCCTTCTTCTCAAGCCAACACGATTGCTTCTCTTGTGGCGATCGATAGCAGAATGGAACGGGGGGAGTTTGTGGATTTGTAAGGGTTTGTGGAAATGCAATCCCTGGTATTGGAATGGGATAAACCCTAAATTTGTTGACATGGCAAAGTAACTGCCTTTCCATTTTTATTTCTTTTTTGAATTTAAGTGGACATTAGAAAAATAAAATTTACAAATTTTTTTCAGGTACTAATGGTTGGAGTTTTCAAATTCGACTTGGACAATGACCCAATAAGTAACCGTATTGCTAGACTATTTGCATAATTGATGGATCATTAGTTGGACTGATTTAATTGTTGAACGATTCAATGAGTGTAACCAAATTAATTGGATCAATCAATCTTTAAAATTATATTGATTATAATCGACGTGTATTGCACTCATTTTCAAAATTTCTTAAGCCAACACCAATGTTAAAAAATTGTATTGTATACACGAGTCAAACTTGATAAATCGCTTATTCAACTATGAACATATTGACCCGATCACGGATTTTTCACTCTTGGAATACAGCTCCCATCGACCATTTCAAATTGGCCTTGGTCGAGTAAAGGTTCTTAAAGTCCGACATAGATGAGGATAGGGTTTACATTTATTTGATCAAAAAGCATGCTTTCGAAGAGGATAAATAACCTTGCAAGGAGTTGTACAATAGGACTAGAGTTGTGCTTTCCATCGTGCAGCATGTTGTCGAAATCATGAAAATGGATATGTAGGAATCACAAGAAATTAGTTCCAACGAATAAGAGGTGATTAAGGTAGTTTATGCTTTATCAAAAGTTAAATATATTAAGAGGATGATAATGACTCCTAAAACATAAAATAAAATAAAATGGAGCACTAATTAAAATGACACTTTTCGAATTTGAAGGTGTTATGAATTAATAAGGAAGCAATTTGTAATGTTGAAGCAGCCTGTAACCATTAGAGCCAAAAAAAAATTGATAATTCCAGAAGATGGTCCCCGCGGGGCTCGAACCCGCGACCTTCGGCTCATAAGACCAACGCTCTAACCAACTGAGCTACGGGACCTGCAATGTCAAAATCTGTTTTTCGAATTTAAATATTAAAAATATCATTTCCATTTGAGTCACAAACGACTTTCCCATATACATTTATGTCTGAGGTTAAGTTCAGAGATCTTTATTTATTTTTTATTTTTTTGTGTGCATGAAGATGCATAGTTGATAGTTGAGATGGTTGTTTGTTTCTATCCCCAACCTCTTGAATATTTCACTTTCGAGTTGCCATTGTTTTACGAGATAAAATATATTTATTTATTTATTTAAAGTTGATCTAGGCAAATTGTGAAGTTCTTCGTTGAGTTTGTAGCTATTGCTGTAGATATGTGCTTTTCTTATACTTATTTTAATTATGCCTCAAAATTCTATCGATATTAACTATAAATTTATCGACATTTTTCTTTTTTTGAAGGCACAAATGCGAAGTTTACTCTGTTTACGTAAACAAAATGTACTATAAGAAGCAAAAGCTTGCCAAACGAGCATGATAGATATTGGTATTTTTTTTCCTGAATGCGCTGACATTCCCCTTTTTCGAATCTCGATCTTAACTTTTTAAATGAAAAATGGAAGTTTTTTATTCATCTATTATTATATATAACATGATTAGTAGCAGAAAACCCTTCTATAAATGTTTCAATTTGAGATATACCCTCTTACCTATTGAAAATTTCGTAGAAAACCTCCTTATTTGAAATCTTTTTGTGTGAAAAACATCAAGCTCAAAGTCCGTTCTTGCACGACTAGAGAAAAATTAGAAAAACGATAAACCATATATATTGAGAATTTACTAAAAAAAATGTTCAACTTTATAACTATAACTATAACTATAATTGTCAGTGTAGTATAAAACCAATAGTGATTCATCTTCTGACCCTATTCTTGATCCAATGTCAAGATAGGGTTCTAATCAATTAAATAAGAATTAATCTATTTGTACAAC
>CAIGRR010126642.1:0-10980 GCA_903798365.1 Fraxinus sp. 1973-6204 | reverse complement strand
ATGTATAAAATAAACCACCAAAACTAACATAATTACATGCATTTAATGATGGAGGCAAGAAAACGTATACAAATCATTCAACATCCATCAACGTGTTTAAATATCAAATTGCAAAATAAAGAATTAAAAGTTCACATTACAAGGTTCATCGTTCACCTTGTACAAATAAATCTAGCCTAACATGGTATTGAAATTAAATAAGTAAAAGTGGAACGACATCACCAAAAATTGACGAAATGTGATTAATTCTGGCTCAAAATTAATCTGTCGCTGCATCAAAATTTTATCTGTTGCGCATCCACTTTATCTTCAATTCCAATTTACGTCTCTCTCTCCTTCTCCTGCGGCGGGTTCCAATATGTGCCTTCTGTTCAGCCCCTAAAAAACTGCAGTAAGTTCTCTCATGCGGCAGGTCCAGTTTGTATAATATGTTCAGCTCCCCAGAACCCTCCCCAAAACGTTTTTGTCTGTGCGTGTATTTATATAAAATAGTGCACCAAAATTCTACACACGGTAGCCGCCCATTCCATTCCACTAAAATTAGAATTCCAATTCAATTCAAGTCCTAATCCAATAGAAAGTCCACAGGCCCATTAATGTTATTTTTCTCCAAGTCATCCATCTTTAGAATTAATACAATTTAATCCTTCATTTTCTATAGTGTAGACTCTAATCCCCAAAATTGTATATTTCCTTCAATTTCAGCATTATTTCTCTTCCAATTGCTTCAAATGAGTCCCTAAATAAAACTAAATAAAATTAAACAAAGTTAAGTAAAAATTAATTATGTGACGACATGAAAGATATGACACAAATAAGTGCACAAAATGCATTTATCACTCTTGAGCCGCAGCTCTGATATCAACTTTCACGGGTTGCCTTTCTTCTTAGCACAGAAAGGGACACCGTGCAGCAGTAGTCTGTTTTGCTAGACTACCTTCCGCCTTCTCTCGATCGTTCGGGACGAAGGAAAATTTAATTACAATTTGTAAAAAGCTTACAACATAAAATTGAAATNACCTTCCGCCTTCTCTCGATCGTTCGGGACGAAGGAAAATTTAATTACAATTTGTAAAAAGCTTACAACATAAAATTGAAATGCATTGAATGTAAATTGATCATTGATTGCTTGAAAACTAGAAATTACAATTGACGAAAGTAGGAAATTACAATGGCTAGTGCAAGGGGCGAACACTAGAAAACTTGAAAGATGTTTGAAAGACTAATATCCCCTATAATAACATTTGGAACAAAAACCTAAGTGACGGTAGTAGACGTTTAAATGCCGTAAAATCATACTAAATTTTTCCTAATTGAAATAAACTATTACAATGGAAAGGAAATTACAACTCAAACTTAAACTAATATTTACAATGTGCGGTCGAAGTTGGGCAAACTGCGATTGCGATAGGGTCAATGGGCTTAAGAAAAGCTGTGGTCCTTGTCACTATGAGTTGTTAATTTTTGCTAGTAGGTAAGATACAAAGTGAAAGAACAGGGACAAGGAAGCGTAATCTTTGTGTACATAAGGTTTTTATGACATCAAGGTAGAGGTTTGTTGGACACATGTTGCCAAACAACTTTGGTTTGATGATTAATTGAATAGTCTTCTTCATTATCTAAAAATAACCATTGACCCAGCTCGGGAAATGGAATTGTCATTTGAGGCTTTAATACTTTTGTGTAGTGTTACTATGAGAATTGGAATAGGTAGGCCCTTAGATTGTGATAAGTTCGGATGATTGAGATATATATATATGATGAAACCCAAAATCATTCACTAATTCTTTCATTCTGTCTCTCTCTAAAGAAGTCTTCATGACTTCCTCTACTTGTTACTTATTGCTTACTGCATACGACTTTGCCTTGATTTCTTCGTGATTCTACTCGTTCTTANGAATTGGAATAGGTAGGCCCTTAGATTGTGATAAGTTCGGATGATTGAGATATATATATGATGAAACCCAAAATCATTCACTAATTCTTTCATTCTGTCTCTCTCTAAAGAAGTCTTCATGACTTCCTCTACTTGTTACTTATTGCTTACTGCATACGACTTTGCCTTGATTTCTTCGTGATTCTACTCGTTCTTAGTGATCAAATTCCCTATCTTCGTGGTTTCAAGGATCGGTCCTCTCAGTATTGGATTTAAGATTATTGGCCAAGAGCGTTGATGTGTGTTTGGTGTATAAGATGTATGAAAAACTAAGCCATAATCACAGTAGATACATCCTTGATGTTGAAATGCACTGGTACAAATTGTGGTCGTTTTGATATCAAAATTCTTAGGTGAATATTTACAAGTGTGGTAAAAAACCTTAAAACTAATGTTGCAATAAGAACAAATGCTGGTTTTATTGCATCTAGGTAGTGATCCAAGATGCTGATGTTAATTATGGCTCTTGTTGCTTTAATCAAGAACCAGGTTAGCCCACAACATAGTGACTTCTTTTCTACTTGATTATTTTGTTGTGGTTGATGGGTTGTGATTTTCATTTACATTCGCCTTTTGTTTGCGCTGACTTAAATTAATGAAAATATTCATCAATATTTATCTGTGGGACGTTTCACTAAGTATTAAAATTTTAAAATTGACCCAATATTTTGTTGCACATGTAAAGTTCGAATCGGACGCGAATAAAAACACGTTATTTATTTTGATTATTTTTTATCTAATAAACATACAAGCATAATCTATAAAACAAGGGAAGGAACATTATTCAATTCGTGTCTTGTGGCTAAGACACTTCATCTCAAGACTCCATGGGGCTCTCGAGCTCTTCACAAAAACTCGTAAAAAAGATGCAAGTTTTACACAACAATAAACTTCTCACCATCTTAGCTTTGCAGGGAAATACTGCAAAAAAAACATACCATTGAAGATCAAGCGCACACAATCAATTCGTAGGACATGAAATTGGACTTTATAGACATTCAACACGCGACGAGTAAAGTTAAAAAATTTTAGCCTTACCTTTTCAATGAGAGAGAGATAATATGGCTTGACCTTTTCAACATCAACTCGAACCTTGCTCTTGCTGTATAAATCATACTTGCTGCGCAAAGTGATTAAGAGAAAAAAAAATGAGGTCTTGAATATTGTAGCCACTAAAGATTTTCGGGTTTTTGAATTCTAAATAATGGCTCTGTACAGAGAGAAGAGTGGTCATACTTGAAAATCTGTACCCACTTCAGATTCTCCTCATCTTCCTCGTTCATCAAGTGTTTGTAAGCTCCCGACCGATGCAAAGCTGCAAAAATTTAGTTATTCCATCAACACAAACTTGTCGTCTGATTGTGCTGAAACGCGTTATACATCATGAACACCAACTTGTCGTGCCGTGTACTGTACTTACCATAAAATGAATGGTATCTGATTATAAAAAGACCGGCTGAAGGTAAGGTTGATTTATTTTCCTTTGCCACCTAGAAAACAGTAATGATATGGTAAAGAACCTCAATTTCGATTTTCATTATCTGGTTTTAGCAAAGATTCATGAGAATCATTCGTTGTGAATAATTCACATCAAGGATTCGAAAATGTACCAAATACATATAGTCATCGTGACCCCAAGACATCATCACATTGTCAAGTCCACAACGTTCCATATAAACTCCATATTTAGTATTGTAAGCAGGATTCTGGTAATCGGGATTTTCCTTGAAGTACTGCAGTAATAATCAGAAAGTAAATTTGAGAATTCTGAACAAGTATGATAAATTTTTTAGTGAAACATAGTAGCATAAGATAATTCAAGAATAAATAAAATTTCGTGAAATTTTAAGGAGAAAGACCTCGTGGTGAATGATTGATTCGTCAAAAACACATCCAACAGGGTAAGTGTCACCTGCAACACAAAATCACATATTAATCCTCACTAATTGCATTCGATTGCAGAGCCAATGGGGCTAGGGGTGGCAACCACCCTCGTATATTTTCTTTAAATGTGTGTAGAAATTTTGAATTTTTTTTTTGATATATAAACAAAATTCATTAACGTTTTGCCCCTTCAACATTTATTCCGCTTCCCATCTGAAAATTTTGGCTCCGCTACCGATTGCATTTGCTTATTGCAATTGTAGTGCTTACCAACAACAGCCCACTGAGGGAGCTCACCAAAGATAGGAAGAAGAAGAACCTTTCCGAGATCTAAAACAACACAAGCCGACATAAAATTAGCATTTATTCTATGAAATCTCGTGAAATTTGACAATATTTTTATCGAAGAAGACGACGGGATACCATGGATGAGGGCAGTCAAGTGCAGCCAATCTTCATCAGGAAAGTCCTTCCTAATGGCTTCGGCAGTCTGCAACAAGTGCTCAATTTGAGGCTCGTCCAAATCAGGATCACTCTCATCAACAACGTCGTTTAGAAGTTCACAACATTCCCATATGCTCATTTCAACCCGGTCCATTTTTCTGTACTCTTCTCTCATCTTCTTCACCTGCAACAACGATATCAACATGAATTTTCAAGATCAACCATATGAATTTCAGAGCCCGTTTGGTATAGGTTAAAATCGAATTAAAATTGAAAAATAGCCGTTATTGTTAACTTTTTTTTAGACGAGTGGGACCCAATAACGACTATATTTTCAATTTTAATTGAATTTTAATCTGTACCAAACGAACCCTCAATCTTTAGTTCTTCAGTAACTAAATTCTTAACAACTGTTATGTCATGGACACCGACAAAGCAAAAAATAAAAAGAAAAATAAAAATTAAAGCTTCTTAAAACTTAAAAGTTACTTACGAAGTCATATGTCTGGTTGATGTGATTTGTCTTGTAGAAATTTTCCACCCCTTGTTGCCTCTCACTTTCAGCTTCATAATCTCTGTTTTACACAAAAATTACCGTTTTGGTGTTAAAAATAAAAAAGGGGGTATAAACCTAAGCCTCTGATCTGTCTACCTCAAGTAAAAATAATTAAATCATTAATAGTTCTCTTTATTATAATTAAAAAACATTTAAGTGTGATTAACATGTAAAGTTGACAATAATTTACTCATGTCACAGTAAAATTATTAACTTGTCGCTAGGGTTCTTAATTACATTTGTTCTCCAATATTTGTGGGTGTTATCAATCTGGTGTCCAAATTTCAATTCACAAAATACTGGTCAACAATCTGATTACGTCATAAATTAATTAATCAAACATTTATTAACAACACACTGTAGTTAAATGGAATAATCTTGTTGTTAAATATAAAATTCACTATAAATGATGATTAAAAACAGAAGAATTGACCTAAAATTGTGGCCAAATGCATTGGCAGTGGGCATTATAAATCCTCCATTAAACTCCAACTCCTTTTCATTATTAAGAACCCTTTTTTCTTCCACTTCAATTCCTGTTTTTTTCCAAAATCACAACAAATTATATTATTACCAAAAAAATAAAAAAGGTTATTATAAACAGAGATCTGATGTAATAATTAAACAAGATCACTTAAATTGAATTAAAAAAAAAAAAAAAAAAGTAGTAAGATTATAGTAGTAAATAATATTCCGCTTCAAAATCTGAATTGAAAAAAAAAAAACACAAAATATTAACAAATCCAGAAATCTATAGATTTTATTTGAAAAAAACAATGAAGAAAATACAGATCTGAAGTGATTAGAGAATAATATCTATAAAATTTGTTTCAAAAGCATTCCAGAAAATATATATATCTGAAAAATATAATTAAATTAGTGATAAAATAAAAAGTACTCAAAAAAATTTACCATACTGAGGCTGATCAATGAGGATTGTCATCTTTAATATAATAACGAAAGAGAGAAAATGTAAATTTTGGAGAGCGAAAAATGTAAATTGTTGGTGTCATATTGGGTTTAGAAAAATGGCAGTATTTATAACTGCCGGCGAGTCCTTCCCTGAGAATTCGAAGAGAATAAGTCCTTCCCTGAAAATCTAATACTCCTTTTGGACGCTAATATATTTTATTAGTTTTAGAGAGAGAAGAAATTGAATAGCTGTAAACACCAGAATGAAGGACAGTTGATCTACGGATTTGCTGTCTATTTCTGATGAGATTTTACCTTTGTTGGGACCCATTCTGACTCAGATTTGCGTTGGATTTCATATCCACCTTACATTCAATGTTATTGACTTTATTAGCGGACTTTTTTTTTATTATTATTTTTTTGGAAATTGATTCCGTGGATATTTTGTGGCCTTGCCGCCGTGGGATTCTTGAAAACTTACTGTTTAAACCACGTTATTTTGAAAGAATGTATTTTTGAAATAGTAGATTAATGAAGAATGTGTGGTTGAAAAAGAAGGAAAAATTATTGATGTGATGAAAAATATTATTTTATTGAAAAATATTTGGTTGAAAATACATAGAAAAATGAAAATGAAAACTTTAATGTGTACCAAACAGAAGCTTATCTCCGTGAATTATTATTTCCAAAATTCTTTTTACTAAAATATTCATTTTCAACCATATATTACATTGAAATATTCTACACATAACTTCAAAAAAATATATATAATTTTTAGTCACACATTTTTCAAAAAAACATTATTTAAAATTTTATTTTATTTAAATAACGATTGTCAAACGAGATATTAGAATATCTCCAAGAAATTTTTTAAATACAAAATACTCTCTATTTTAAAGAATTGCTTAAAAATAAGTTTTAATAGACTTTATTTTAACTTTTTAAAATAAAGAAGAGATTTGACTCCCCAAATTTAGATAATCAAACCAACTGCTATTCTTAATTAACAATGATTTTTTTTCTTTTATGAGTTATACATTTCAATACTTTATAATTTAAAATTATTCAAATCACATTTGAAAGAAACTATGAATAGAGAGGCTCTTGAAAATATATTTATAACCTCCGCTTTGAAAGAAATTTGTGAATAGTTATAAAACCAATTAAAGTAAAATCTCACTATTTCCAAAAAGTCTACTAGTGCTAGGCGGGGGGCTGAGTAAATTATAATGGAGATCCTTCCTATTATCATTTAACGGTCTACATTTCTGGTAGAATAATGAGATAATTATTAGTAATTATTTAGTGTCATCTTGATACATAGATAACTTTCATTCCAATTATGACTCATTATAAATTTTATAATACGTTATCAATACGAAAGCTCTTATTTAATTATGCCAAATTATATGCGCATTTCTCTGCACTTCAATTTTTTATGCTGTAATTTGCGGTTCTATGAATACCTCATGTGTATTAAACAAATCGGAAATGACTTTCCGTTGTTGACGTTGATCGCATAAATATTGGTACCCGTAATCATTATCTTTTCTAAATGATTGTTTTTTTTTCGAACAACGTGCAATTTTGATAATTGAGACACGTTTGAATCCCATTGTTTCATTTAGAATATATTTTAAAATAATATATTAATGAAAAATATGAGTTAAAAATAAGAAAAAGATTTGTGTTTACTTGTAATATTATTTTATTGAATAATGTGTGATTAAAAAGAAGAGAGAAAAAAATATATTTTGAAAAAAGGGATCAATCAAGTGCTTGATGATGCAATTCGATAATTTCATAACTATATGCATTATGGTTTGTGTATTGGGTTCGTACTTGTGCGTAATGATTTATTTTCACGTTGCAAATTTGTCCGTATAATATGATTTCTTTTCATGCTTTAATATTATAATAATATCGTGCCAAATTTAATTCATGCTATTATTTGGTAATTCATACTCATTTAACTCATGTATGGTCATTAATATTTAGCTTGATTAAATAATTTTAGATATTCTCTTATAAATTTTAAATTAATAATTTATTATATTGTTACTCCTAAAGTAGCAACACATTATAATTAGTATTTCAAAAGACTATTATGTTTATTGCTCATGAAGAGCAGATCTTTATATAGATAAATATCTTATAATGATAATTTATCAATGCTCTTAAAGAAGCAAAACTCTGCAAAAATTAATATATGATAGATAACATACTCTTGTAGAGCTAATATTTTTAAATAATAATTTATTGGTGTTTCTAAAGTAGCATACTGTTATTGACAAATATTCCAGTTAAATTTTACTTGTTCCTAAATAGCATAGTTAAATACGATCTAACATAAATTATGTTTTTACTCCTGAATAGTAAATTCATTGTATAATTTATTATAACGATAGTTGATTACTCCTGGAAAGCATGAATTATAATTTTCAATAATTTAAAATAATATAGACATATTGCTTGTGAATGAGCAATATTAAACATATTATACTCTCGAAGTAGTACATGTTTCGAAGAATGTATCGTTTTGAATTTATATTTATCATTGAAGGAAAATATATAACTAATTTCACGAGGACATTGATTAGTTTGACAACTTTAATGGTGTATGATTATATAATGTTTAATTATATTCTTCGAAATTAAATAATTGAATTATATCTCATATTGAACANTTTGATTACTTGGATGATATATGATTATATAATGTTTAATCATATTTTTCAAAAGTAAATAATTGAATTATATTTTATATTGAACCAGAAGTTCAGTTTGACTTTATTGTTTGACATGACCAGTTAGACTATCACTTGATCAATAATGATGCGAAATTAAATATTCAAATGGATATTTAATGAAGAACCGGAATATTCTTCAATCCAATGAAATCATATTAATTTGATGTTTGTTCTCTTTATTGAAAATTGATCATTGATCGTTACTAGTTAAATAAGTATTGAATTCTCTATATTTCTGAAAATTAATTAAGGTGATATATGAGGTCTTGTCACACTCCACATTGACCATCTAGATATTATTTGTATCTAATAGATTTAATACATATACTAGATGATTACATGATATTCGCAACTTGAATTTTGCGAAATTACTGCTTAAATTTTAAATTATGAGCATAATTTTTAAATTATATAATCAAGACGGTGTGTCTTGTTAATGCTAGTCATCCTAAATATTAACATTTTGATAAATTTTAGTTGAGATGTCAATAAATGGTTTAACATAATTACTTCTCATTTCTGTTTAGGGAAAGCTATTACGCATCATGTCATCCTCATAGTTCTCTCTGTTATAATTGGCTTATGATTAAAGCCCTCTTTTTCCATTTAATTATTTTGAAAGTGCAGTACATGCAAAATTAATCCACTAAAATGTATTGAGATGAAAAGTAAAGAATGTGCGTTTTGAGGCCTTATCTCAAATATGTAATGTTTTATAATGCAATTTGTTGGTTTTCAATGTGGTTTCACAATTATCTCAATATTAAGGGTGTGTATGATGTATTGTATCAAATGGGAAGGAATCAAATAAATGCGTCGAAATATATCGATCGAAATAATAATTGGCTAGATAAAAAGGACACGTCCTAAATTGATTAATAGAGAAACCTAAAGTTTCTAGACCTACAGTCTGAAAATCTAAAGATGTATACTTATGCGAAAAGTAAAAGAGAAAAATAAAGTCATAATATGTAATGCATGATTCTCAACATAGTGAATTTTGCAAAAAATCGCAGTGGGTGAAATCAGGAGTCCATTATCTTGATGATGCATGAAATTTGAAATACGTCATAGCCAACTCATCTGGTATGACTATTAATGTTATCCGTGAAGGATTTAATATGCTCGAAGTATAATTCAAGTGATATTATCATGAGAGGAGATAAATACGCATTGTACCTTTTTTCTTTTGATCAAGGTTTACTCCTATTTGGTTTCTGGCAAGATTTTTAATGAAGCAACTTTTGTGGCGTATTTAAAAGATTAATGTACTCTTTTTCATTCATTATGATTTTTCCTAATGATCTTTTAACGAGGCATATTTTTTGTTTGATGAATGTTTATAATATACAAAACATTTACCCTCAAAATAATAATCTGATATGTATAAAACTTCTGAAGAGATCAACAAGAGTTATTTTTTTGAATCATCAGGTTACTTCAGTCATCAAATTTTGTATCATTGGGTTTTCTTAAAGATATTGACATACAAAACATAGATAATGAAGACATTGACATGCAAGACATGGATCGGTTAATACAAGGATTGAAATTAGGGGGGGTAGCTGTACTCTTTTTCCTTCGATCAAATTTTGTCCCATTAAGTTTTCTTGACAAGATTTTAACAGACAACAGTTTATTACTCCAAATTACTTGTACTCTTTTTTTCATTTGTTGGTATATTGTCCCATCGAATTTTTGCCAAACAACATTTAGAGTTTAACATAAACATTAAATTTAAAACTATAAAATAAAATATAAAGATTCATGGCTTACCCATCCCTACCTTATTTACCATTTGGGACACGACAATGTAATGTGGGGTGGTGACGAGTAATATTTTCATTCATTTATAAATCTTCTTCCATATTTTGGTTCCTTAAGCAAGAATGTAATACCTAAAATACCTGAATAACAATTCTAATTAAATTAACAATAAATTAATTTATATATATATATAGTTTTGTGTGTGTGTGTGTATTTGCTCCATTTAATTAACGGAAATGTTCTCTCTTAAAATTCCCAAATACGAAGATAGTAACCCAACAAAAAACAAAAAGTAATGGACATTTCGTTTGCCTACTAATTTGATAATTGATCAAACCCCTGTTAAAGTAAAAGATAAAAATTANAACGGAAATATTCTCTCTTAAAATTCCCAAATACGAAGATAGTAACCCAACAAAAAACAAAAAGTAATGGACATTTCGTTTGCCTACTAATTTGATAATTGATCAAACCCCTGTTAAAGTAAAAGATAAAAATTAGTTATAAATTTGCAAGCATATAAATGTTTAGAAAATGTAATCATGTTATTTAAAAAGGATATGTGTCTTCGCAATTGGCAGTTCCTCCAAAGCCGGACGTTAGGTTGGGTCTTCTTTTACGAAACCTCCCCCTTTCATCTGGAGCTGCCATAACTTGGGCTCATCATGCTATACTCGCAGGAAAGGAAAAACAAGCAGTTTACGCTTTAGTAGCTACCGTTTTACTGGCTC
>CAIGRR010126525.1:0-11292 GCA_903798365.1 Fraxinus sp. 1973-6204 | reverse complement strand
TCCAGATAGAATTAAACAAAAAGTGCCACCAGAAAATGATTTGACATGCAAGGACAGAACAGAAGAAAATGGGTAAATATCAGGATGAGAGAGGAGGAGGAAGAAGATAACCCACAAATTTTGAGACAAAAAAAAAAAATCAACTTCGGCTGTTTGTTCAATTCTTAATTATAATGGAATATCTTAATGGACTTCAGATGATGATTATGTATTATCCACGCACTATACATACATATCCGTTTAGAGAAGGACGGTGATGAATTTACCAGAGAACAACAGCAGCTAGGAAGTTTGTAAAATATGAGAGAGAATGCAAAGCATAATTGTTAATTTATGGCAATGCCGTGTTAGCGTAGAATAGAACAATTGTGACGTCAACCGCGTACCACCCCGCTGCGAACACGAATAGGAAAAACCGACAGGAAGTCCTTGTATTTATTACTGTTTAGGATGGACCCCAAATGGGAAGCAATTAAGCTGAACGAACAAAATTCTTATGTGAGAGGTTTCACAGAATGAGGTCTCTGATTTAAATATTATTTAACAAATGAGTCCCACATGGTTGTGTCTATCCTATATTTTTTCATTTCTGTATGATAAAGAAGGTTCAATGGGAAGACGCGCATGAATAATGAAAAATTGTAGTTCGAGGTTATTGCTACATCCCTTTTGGACTTTATTTTTTAATAAATAATTTTTTTTGTAAAAAAACATTTTTAACCAAACATTCTTTTATAAAATAAAAAGTTACGTGTTGATTCAAAAAACTTCTTATTTTTTAATTACGTATTTTTCAAAAAATCATCATTCCAAAATACATTTTTGTATCTGTTTTGTTTTTGACACAGCAAAAGATTAGGGTGGTCACCTTCTTTGAAGTTCGTTTTTCTCCGATTCATTTTTAATCAAATACTTTATTATCAAAATCTACTAACTATTTGATTTTTAGCCCTTGTTTGTCTACCATTTTTTCAACCTCTGTTTGCTACAGTAAACAATATCCACCACAAATTCACCCAATAAAATATTCAACATACAAATCAATAAAATTACTTTAAATTTCAACCACACATTCTCCAAAAAGCACGCATTAATGACAAATTTTCAAAGATTTAATATATTGACGTCACACTTTCTAAATATAAAGAACAATAAATATAAAAATTACGACTAAATATTTACCACCGATTTAAACACGCAAATAGAATTTTAAAACCAAGACTCTCATTAAAACTAGTTAATGAGGTCCTAAACCTTTTCAACCACACGTTTCAAAATTTTGTATCACAATCTACTAAAATATCTAATTTTAATTCCCACCAAACACCCACATAATGTCGAATCAGAAATTAGATAAAAAGTAAAAAGTCGTGTATAATAACTAATTACTAGCCCAAGCCATCCCCATCCTTCGGTCGATTCAATCGAAATTGTGATAATAAAGTTTATGATCTATTAATTGTCACGTCTCAATATTGTGATAAAAATAAATAAATACATAAATCTTTGACATGTATGACAATATCTTACATTAAAAAATAGCACTGCTGCATCTCACAGTGTGACTGAACTAATCCTGTAAGTAGCATTCATAAGCTTGCTTGAAGCTAAAAACCCGAGTTGTTTGGTGTTGTATATGTAAATGCAGTACGAAATTTTCATCGGGCAATATCGGACAAGATCAAGTAAAAGGACAAACAACTGTTGTCTGGAAACTATCACTTTTTCAAGTATTCACTAGCTTGTCTATGCATATACCATGAAGCCACAATTCATCGACTCCCACCACAATGAGACCCCACTTGTAGACTTTTGCCACGGAATGTACACAGGTGGCTTCCAAACTGTGATATGATGTCTACAAGTCCTCCATAACCAGACACGGCTGTAAGCTGGGAGAAAAAATCATCAAATTCAGGTATTGCTCCTTTGTCAATAAGTACAGCTTGAAATTGTGTCATGTAATTATAATTTGTTCGTAAAGTAATACAATAAGCCCCTGTTTAACAATCATTATTTGAGTACTCTTTTTTCTACATACTCATTTTCAATCACACATTCACACAATAAAGAATAAAGTATTCTGAACGTAAACCCAAGACTCTTTCTTACTTTTAACCACGTTCTCCTAAAAATCACTATTCAAAAAATTGTTTTGCCCCCAAATAATGGTTGTCAAACAAGGGCCAAATGAGAAGCAATTTACACCTGTACAACCTGAAACAAAAAGAAGACAGATTTACATAACATGTTCTTGTTTTGCCTGTTCCCACCTTCCTTTCTCCCTTCTTTTTGCGACGTTTTTTTTGGGGGCGGGGGCGGGGGGGTCTAGTATTGATTATCTAATTCCTATTAGGGCATCAAGATGTGTCCTTCAAAAGTTAAGGCGACTACCAGAACTCATCTATCTCTATGCCCGCACTACTCATAGTTCAATCTTCTAATAGACAAAATCACTAACAAGTATTTATAAACAGGAAATGACAGTCAAGCGAGTTTTTATATTTCTTATAAGATAATGGTTTCAATTGGCTTCTGATATTTTTACAATCATGTTACGTGTACACTTTGTTTTACGCTACTATGTGGCATGATTTACAACATTGATTTTGAAGACACGCATCACATCATTGTACGGATTCCCTCCCTCCACGTAGAGGGAAGTCATTGAGGGTGTACATCTAGCATAATTAGATATTTTAACCAGCTGACTAGGAAGGGTAACACAATCAAAAGCTTGGGATTGAAAAATGGCAAACAAGGAGGAAATACTGTACTGAAGTAAAAACTTACCCTGGAAGGATGCAGAGAAACAGAAAACACAGATTGAGGAGCACAATGTATCTTTGAAAGAATATCTCCTTTCATGTCAGATCGAGTAAGCGATGGTGCAGTACCAACTGCTAAAATCTGACGAAATAACAAAATGTTTAAGATAAATGAGGCAAGTGCAAAAAATCAAGAATCAAAAGAAGGTAATTACATACAAAAATCAGAGATCAGAGAGCACAGTGTAAATCGGAAGATATATTAGGGCACAAAGTAGAGGTCGGGCCACATGAGTAAAAGAATTTCTCAAAAATCAGAAAATGAAATGTGCAGATGGAATGGATGAAAATATAGGAAGTGGCTCCCACCAAATCCAAGTTCCCATCCCATATTGCCAATAATTACACACGTCTTGCTCATTTACAAAGAATATTTTAAGAAGTGAAAGCAGTCAAAATCAAAAGTTAGCGGACTCGCATTATAATCAATATCGAAGCATGCTCATTGCTTATGAATAGTGTGTGATTTTACAAAGTTCACTGCTTCAAGAACTGCCAATCAAGAGGGGAAAGGGGAGAGAGTTAATTCAACACATATACATTATTCGTCAAACAACCTATTTATCTACAGTATCACTCGAGCAACTAATGAGAAAAGTCAGAGGAAATGAAAGAACTTACTTAATTATCATAATATAACATCTTGGATTGATGAATTTGTTCTGATCATTGAAATGCTTTCGTAAAATGAAAGGTTCCAAAGCGATAAAGACCGGCCCTTTCCACAAGCCTATGAATAAATATTGCCTCTCAGGAGCCAGGGTGGAGAGTTTATGGATGGGCCTGGGCTATTAACCCTATGGTAACTCCCGCTTGCAACAAAGCAAATTCCACCTTGCGGAGAATCGAACTCTGCACACTAACGCGCTGAACCCTAACTGCCCTCCCCTTTGCCACTCGGAGATTTGCCCTGGGGCTAGTGGACTCACATTATAATCAATATCGGAGCATGCTCATTGCTTATGAATAGTGTGTGGTTTTACAAAGTTCACTGCTTCAAGAACTGCCAATCAAGAGAGGAAAGGGGAGAGAGTTAATTCAACACATATACATTATTCGTCAAACAACCTATTTATCTACAGTATCACTTGAGCAACTAATGAGAACAGTCAGAGGAAATGAAAGAACTTACTTGATTATCATCAAATATAACATCTTGGATTGATGAATTTGTTCTGATCATTGAAATGCTTTCGTAAAATGAAAGGTTCCAAAGCGATAAAGACCGGCCCTTTCCAGTTTCCACAAGCCTATGAATAAATATATCATAATATAAAGTCAGACGGCCTTCTTGCATTTATAGAAGGAAATTAGTTTCATTTATACATATAAACAGACATCTGAGATGATTTTGACCAGAGAGAATAGATTGCAATAGACAAAGTGAAAAATAAAAAAAATAAAAAGAGATGTTATCAAAGTCCAAACCCCCATAAAGACCATGTGTAACTTGTGATGCTTAAATTTAAAGACAATACTAAGGATGTTCCAGGGTCATGGGGGCTACTAGTCAGGCAGTTGGTGCATAGTGGAATATTTTGAGTCTATAAAATATAGCAAATACCAAAAAGGACGCTCCAGGCTCCATTTTTCCACAGCCATGGTCCATCTTCCTCGCTCCTCAAACTTAACCCCACCCACTGGCCATGGCCCAACCCCGAGCAAAAATCAAATGCCTCATTGTGCCACCATTGCAACCCTAAACCTCACCACCAAAAACCCTACCCACCTAACAAACCCCAACATCATATTGGAGCTACCATTTAGCATCAACGCAAGATATTAATAGTTGACTAAAGATATAGAGAAATTTAGGGTGTGTTTGATGGATATTATTGAGGAAATGACATATTTTAAATAGTGATACGATTGTAAATATGTGGTTAAAAAGTAAGGAAAAGTTATTGATGTGATGGAAAATATTATTTTATTGAAAAATGTGTGGTTGAAAATGAGTTTTGAAAAAATGCGTGTCAAACAGGGGCTTAAAATCTTTTAATGGTTGATAAGTTTTTGTCTCACGGATGGACGCTTGCTGGCTTTGGGGTTGGGGACAAGGTCAGGCGTTCGCTGCATGGAGATTGATGGGGGTGGGGAGTCAAAATGGCTGGAGGCTGGGGTTTCCTTCTAGTGGACGTGTCCTATTCACTAGCGAGATTTGGGAGAGGGGTTTATTCAACCTTTTCTTCTCCCATATTCTTTTTGAGTTTCCATTTTGGTTTCCCTTACTTTTTATTTATATTTCTCTAATCTTTTCTACTATCTCTTTGGGTGTTTCTTTTGGATATCTTTTTATTTTTTGTTCTCCTGTTTATCATTGAATATATCCAAATGTTGCTTTCATACTGATCATCTAATTTCCACCTAGCTTCCTTTCCATCATCTTCTCATTATTTTTCTACCTTCTTTTTCAGGGGGTTTTATATTATGTTTTTGCTTTTGGATTTTAAATAGTTCTGTTTCCTTCTATTTTACTCTTAATTGAATTCTTTTATGTGTTTACTAACATTATCATTATCCTAGAATATGATAATTTAATGATGTACGTAATTTCGAATCAGTTGTGAAAGAGAAATTGATAATGAAGTTCATAGCATAGTCGTACAAGGACAAACACCTCATCTGATGCAGGAGAATACAGCTAACATTCAACACAATCCACACTGTAACAGGAATGTGTGGAGTGGGGGGGCTTGATTGCTCATTTCATACGCTTTCATTGGGGTCATTGACATTTATGCCAAAACTGACTAAGGATAAATAAAAAACAGCCATTCTTAACAACTATTAAGATTCCAAGGAATTGATCATCAACAAAAGAGGACATATATCCATTTATCATGCTTCAGCAGAAGTAAAACTTTTGACCACATCTATGAAGACAAATGTTTAGTAACCAAGATTGAAACTAAATTTTCATGCATAAAAGAAAAATAGCTTACAAAGATATGATTAACCATGCAAGGGGAAAAAACCAATTGAAGTATAAAAATAATCAGTTACAGCATAACATTTTCATTGCATGTTCTCTTACCAACCAGCTCTCACTTGCATCAAGAGCAATGCAACTGACACATGGAACAGATTCTTTTGATGTCTTATCCTTTCCTGGATCAATTACTTGGATACACTTTCCACTTCTGCAATCTGCAGATCATACGATACTATCAAGTGCAATGAAAGGACAGGAAAGATGACGTTAAGGTGGTCAACAAGACAACTTGGCAACTAGAAGACGAAACCACAAGCAACAGGCAAGATGTTCAATCGGTAAAAATAGTGCTGCTTTCATGCTCTTGCAATAAATTAGATTACCCCATATGCGGGCTGTGCCATCTTCTGAACCAGTTATGATCTGAAAGTAACCAAAAAAAGAGTTGAAAAGAAGAATGAACCACAGACATATAAATCATGAAGACAATTGATATATACAGGACTCCCTCTGTTCATCCCCATCTCCTTTCTGAGGGCAAATAGTTTAGATTTTCTTTAAATGCAACTACATAATTTCTACTTAAAACAGAATGTTATAAGCGAAAACAGAGTGAAATAACTTGATAATAGAGGCTGAAAGATACAACTACAATCTATTCTATCAAATATCATCATCTGACCAAGGGCAAGAGAACAAAAGCTCCAATAATGCTTTAAACAGAAAGGAACTCCAACAAAGCATTTATAAATGATCAAGCTTCATTTTCAACCACGTGTTCCAATTGACCCACGAGTATTATCCACTTATCTACCACTCATTTCTAGCTATCTATAAAATAAACTGATTATAAATTCTTTCCAAACGGAGGCTAATTAATTTATAAATGTTTTGTCACTCGTCTAAGAACCACATACCTTGCATAGGCACCTCGCATTCTAGAATTTCTTTCCATTTCCATCCTCGGATATTACCATCATCGCCACAGCTACATAATGCAGATCAATGTCAATATACGCTTCAGCCAGCACAATAATACTCTTAAGGCCCGTTCGGTAGAGATTAAAATCGGATTAAAATTGAAAAATTAACCTTTATTGTTGAACGAGTAGGATCCAATAACAATCATATTTTCAATTTTAATTGGATTTTAATCCCTACCGAACGTGCCTAAATTCTTTTAATAAATTTAGTCACGAGAAAGTCACTGTCTTTGAAGTCCAGCCATCATTGCCGTACAACTAGTCAGAACTTGTAGTCCACCAATTAATACCTGAATAATTCTCCTTGTACAACTTTGGATTACGACAATGGTTGACAACCTCTCACAAAGGAGGTGGGCCCTCGATTATTTTATTCGCAGGCCCCACCCCCACAAGGTTGTCATTCATTGTTGTAATCTCAATAATAATGAATCCTCATCGTTACCGCTAAATTTAACATCATAGGCAGGTCCGTTGTGCTCTTGAATCAAACAATGGGGTTCAGCCACTAACCAACTTCACAAAAATCATCTCATCAATCACAATTCACAAGCCAAAAAAGCCCAGTATATACACACAGTAAACAAGTAAATAAATGAAACACGAAAAAACTAAAGCATGCAAACTTACTTCTGACCTCTCACATTTCCACAATCCAATGCCTACCACGGAAAAAATAAATAAATAAATAAAAAGGCAGTAGAATCAAATCTTATGTCGGTTACATTACGAAAAAAACATATAAATTAAAGGCAAGGAAAATTACAAGGCAAGAGGAGATGGAGTAAGAGCCGACGGAGCCGTCGCTTGAGGCGGTAACGATGATGCCGGAGTTCGGGTTCGGGTTACGGGTCGGGGGCGAAGACGGTGCGGAAAGTGGTTCGGGAAAGGGTTTCTCTTTCCTGTAAAATGGAATCTCTATAAGCTTCTTCGTCCCAGTTTCTGCAGTCCATTTGTTTCACTCCCATTGCTGAACTGAGGAGGTTCTCTTTTGAGCTTCAGATTGCTTGCTGGAAAAATGAGTGGAGTGCTTAAATCAATCGATCAGAGGGGTTTGGAGTTGAACGTTTAAATAATCACGCAAAATTTGTTAATTTGCACTCCAGCCATTCTGAAGTTCGATAAGTAAATTGTACCCATGGTGTAAATTAGGTGAGTAATGAAATATTTTAGTTGGATAATTTGGATAAGTTATAATTTTTTAATGATCGTAACTTGTAGAGTGAGATTTCTCATCAAATGAGCGAAATGGAATTTTGTGAACGATTAATCGAGACTAGACTACAAATGGACAAAGTTCAGTGAATATTCCGACGTAATATGAAGTTTGGTGACTATTCCATGATTATAATATAAATTGAGTGATTACTGAAGCATTTAAGTGACAATGATAAATGTTTAAAACAGATTGTATTACGTGTATATAATAATTTATCTAATGATTTACGTATACATGATGTGATCAAATAAGATGGGGTCAAAAAGATTTCAACCAAATAATAATAATTCTTCACCCTTATTTTGATATATTATCTATATGTAAATAATTATGTATAAGTAGTAGTATTATTTTTTTAAAAATAATAATAACTTTTGCTACTGCTTTTAAGTCCTTGGTGAGAATTAAAATCAGATTAATTAAATTATTGATAATAGTGACGAAATATATAATTGAAAAGTTGTGAATTTTATGAATTATGTGGTTAAAATCAACTATTGAATTTGACTTTTAAAAAATGTAAATTTTAATCCGGAAAAATTTCATAATTTAGAGGTTAAGTTTCACTCATTTCAAATTTAAGAGAGAATGTTTAAAATCTCAAATTTCAAATTTTTTAAGGTTTAAAGTTTCAAATCTCAGATTCTTTTTAAATTTATTTATAATTTAATTAATTAAACATATATTTTAATAATTAAATATATTAATGTCACAATTCCATATAATTTAGTCACAAATTCTATATAATTGGTCACAAATCACAAATTTTACATGTCACAAATTATTTTACGGTCAAGATTCAAAAATTTTATAAGTCACAATTTGTTCATCGAACACAAATAAAAAATTGAAACGCCATATGTCACAATTTGTTCATCAATCACAGATCATAATTTTTATAAATCACAAATTATTTTACGATCACAAATCAAAAATTTTATAGGTCACAAATTATTTTACGGTCGTAATTCATAAATTTTATAAGTCACAATTTGTTCAACAGTTACAAATAAAAAAATTTATACGTCACAACTTATTCATTGGTCACAAATCACAAATATTATAAGTCACAACTTAATAGACAGTCACAAATTGTCAAATTATCGATCACAAATTAACATTTTTTTAGGTCACACATTATTTATTGATCACAATTTATATTTTTCATTGGTCACATATTGTTTATCGAACACAAATTAATGAATTTAATGGTCACAAACGACTGAATAATCTATGACCACCACCAACACTTGTGATCATCACCTCACCACTGCCACCAACAGCGTGACAACCGAACCCCCGTCGCAGGAATCACCACCACCACCTCCCGGCAACAAACTATCATATAAAAATACCGACCTCACCACCATCACCACTACCCACCCACAACCACTACACTACCTCCACAACCATCACCAACGCACCAACAACAACTACCTCCACTACCAACAGAAACGCACCACCAAGGCCATCGCCACAACCATCGTCAACACCGTCACAACCATCGTCACCGCCATCGCCACCAACAACCACATACACGACTATCATCCAACCACCACTGAACAACCTCCAACACCACTTCTACACCACAACTAGGCCAAACTTCACAGCAACCTATATGTCATGCCACGACCACCACTAACTCACGATACCGCCACATCAACACCATTGCCGCCATCGCAACAAACATCACAACCATCGCAAATTGGACGGAGTAGCCACCGCGCTCATCACCTCTTCGATCCCAACACCTAATAGATTCCTCCACTCCACCATGCCTCTTAGATCCGAACATATCGTCACGCACAACGACACTCAATTCCAATCTGAGCGTCATTGCTCCAGCTGTGCAAAGAAATCGCAAAAAACACAAAACTGCTGCGGCGGCGGCGGCGACGAACATATTGCCGTTACACGCAGCGACTCAGATCATCGACGCTCCGAGCGCCGCTGTTCCGATTTGAGCGTCACTGCTCCAGCCATGCTGAGACGCCGGTCCAATGAAGAAAGAAAAGAAAAATGGTACAAATAGAGATAGAGGGAAGAAGGAGATGAAAATATGTTTAGAGTGAATTGGGATGTGGTGTGGTGGGGGTGACGTTTGGATAAATTGATTAATTTTATAATATTATTATTAATAATAATTGAATTATTATCTGATTCATGAATAAATAAACTTTATATTTGATTTTTGAAATCGAATCTTTAAAATTTTGTCTTAGTGTAATTTTCACTTTTAATCCCGATCAAGCATGGGCTTATATTTAGCCAATATTTGGTAGAGATAGTTTAAAACTCATTTTCTTCCATTGCATCTCTAATGTCATTTTTTTAATAGAACAGTTTTGCAAATTTATTATAAAGAATCTACATCAAACATATCATTATTTTGTTAGCTTGTTTAGGTTTCAAGTAATTACGAGTGAATTGCACTTACATATCTTGACAAAATTTGATAATATATGTGGATAAAAATTTTGAATTTCATGAAATACTTGATTAAAATTAATTGTTGAGTTTAACTTAAATTTTAAATTATAATTCCTATCAAATAGAGACATTGTTTGGAAGTTAGACCGATGAGGATGAATAGGCTATTTATCTACAATCATGCTTGATGTACATCGTTGTTTACATTATTCATCACACTCTGCCACATGACGTTATTTAATTGGACAATTTAAAAAATCATTTTTTTTTCCCATCAACTTATTTGTTGACAACAAAGCAAAACGTCAATAATGGTGTACAAAATCAATGTACAAACGGAATAATCCATTTATCTATGTAAACATTTATAAGACAGGGATTCTTTGTCACGTTATGCTTATGTTTGACAACTATTGTTTAAAATTTAATTCTTATATTCATTTTCAACAACACATTTATACAATAAAAATATTTTGCACGTAAATTTAAATTTTTTCTCCAAAAATTCACTATTCAAACTCTATTTACTCAAAATAATGGCCATCAAGCGGGGCTGTACGTTTGGGATATTCACAATTAGTGATGGCAACGGGGCGGGGCATCCCCGCCCCGCCCCGCCCTGCCTTTGACGGGGCGGGACGGGGCGGCGGGGCGGGGTGGGGCGGATTCTTGCCCGTTTAATGCCCCATTTAGTTTTTTTTTTTAAACCAAAAATTTCCAAATTAAATACAAATTCAAAATTTTATAATCCAAAGCAAACAATACTTAAAATAAATATATCAATATCCAAACCAAACAATGAAAACAAACAATGTCCAAAATTAAACAAACAATGTTCAATTTTTTTTTTTAAACTAGGCAGGGCGGCCTTGCCCCGCCCCGCGACCCGAGGCGAGGGGG
>CAIGRR010126442.1:0-11541 GCA_903798365.1 Fraxinus sp. 1973-6204 | reverse complement strand
TTGGAGTTGAGCATGTCTCTGTAACAGGGGCACTCTGACTTGTTACCATATGTTCCTGAAGGAACACAGTTGCACTTGCTGCAGCATATGCCGCAGAAGTTCAAGCAACGCTTCTGTATGCCTGCTTTTGCACACCTTGCCTTGCACAGTGCATCACAAGAACCTGTCATTTCCATCACAAAGGCATCATTATTAATCAACAATAAAATTCTATCATATGCAGTTTGATGAAATTAACTCCTTATCCCTTCTTATAAGAGCAATAATACCGACAAATAAAAAAAAAAAAGGAGCAGAAGAAACGATTCAAAGTGGTTTACCTGGGGTTGGCGTCAGGGCAGGTTTGGTTAGAGGTGGTGTAGCTGCAGTCAGTGTAGTAAAAGAAGAGCTGAGAATCAAGGAAAGAAGAAACAAAGTGATGAAAAAAGGCTTCATTTTCAACAAGCTAACAACAATTAGAATATATGCTTTTTGACTTGTGAGCTGAAAGTGATGGCCTAATGAGACTGCATTGCAGTATTTATAATGGCAATCTGGGATTCAAAATATACTTATTAACCAGGTAATTTCACCCTTAATGATCCTAAAAACTGTATGGAGCAGGTGTATGAGGGGGAGGGAATCCACTAGAATTATAAAATGTGTACAGCCCATAGTCTGGTAGTGTGAGAAATGGAGACCCTCTTGCTCTTGTTGACTCTTCAGGACGCAATCTATTGAGGTCTTCGTTGTAAAGAAGGTTACATGAAGTTTCTATATCCAAGATTTTGAATTTTAATAACCCTGCAATTTGTTTGTCATGTCTTGCTACAAGACACGCATGTATTTTATAATCACCTCTTTTGAACAAAACCTAATTCTATTATTACTTTTTGACTCAACATGTTGTTATTTATGCTGTTTACAGCCTGTTTAAGGCTGTTTAGAAGGGAAATCGTGTTGGCAATTGAGGCAAGTGGGCATCGGCACAGATGCATATTAGGTAGTAAACTAACGAGAAGGTTCCTCAAAAGAGTAATTCAGTAATTCTACGGAATATGACAGTGCTTAGCTCCAATTGAAGTGATAATGAACCTCACATCTTATGGTTAAAAATAATGTTATTTATCATTATGATTATGAAATATCGATGATGTGACAGTTTACGTAAAATAATGAGATTGAACTGTTCAATTTTTATGAGAGAAATGAGGGAGGAGAACAAGAGAAATGTGAAAGATAATGCTATAATGGGTGTCGTATTATCGATATTCCATCGTCATGATTATAAATAGCATTACTTATTAATTAATGATCAATTGGACACTACTCGTGCTGAGTACAAATGGTTTCAAGAACAAGTGCTACACATTGACATTCAGATGTGTTTCTTGGTTATTATTCGCAATTTAATAGATACGGTGTTGCTATATCACTCATTGCTGGCGTTTGAGGATTGGAACTTTTAGAGTTATTTTAACTTTTTTTAAAAATAGAGAGTCAAATATGCTCTTTATTTTTATTTTATAATGATTGCATTTAATAAGTTACATATTTGAATACTTTACTTTTCAAATTATCAAATCATACTTAAATTGATTGGTCGTTTAACATTTTTTTGAAAAATATATTAAACAAAATATGATGAGAAAACAATAAATGTTCATTGAAAAACAAAATAATGAGTCAAGATAGAGAGCAGTGATGGATTGTATTAAAAAAATTACTCTCTAAATTTAAATATAGGGTAATTATATTACAACTATTGTTTTTGTTTTGTTCACCACATTATAAATGCACACCAATTAAAAAATATTTTTGCTAAGTATACGACATTTATTTTACAAATATAACCCTAGTCTAATTAAAAAGAAAGAAACAAAAGAAAATATATGTACACCGGGCAAAGCCCCTATCACAGAAATTTGGTGCCCGGGTTTGCCCCTATTGGTGGGGGGCCTGACAGCACCAAATTTCTGGCACCGTAGCACAAACCCGGTCACCAAATTTCTGGCACCGTAGCATAGTCTATGTACACCACATTCATATTTTTCTCCAATATTACCCTCGATTCTGTCACTCACCCACACTAGCAACCAAAACTCCTCTTCATCATGGTACTATGAACCTTGTTCATTGAAGTGAGGAACCACAAAAGGCTGCTTTGTCTTTCTGTCATAGGTGTATTAGTGTGCCTCAAATGCTTTTTGCAATTGTTCTTCCCTTTTACAGATTTGTAGTGGAGAACACGGGCAACAGTTTGTATAGCAATGGAAAATCCAACTTTTCCCCAACATCACAGATTTGCGGTGAAGATCCTCCTATGAAGAATTTTGATTTGTAATATTCAAGATTTTTGAGGCGGTTGTATATAAACAAATAAAAAAAAATTAAATTATACGACTCCTTCACAACACAAACATCGCTTCAAATAATTTAAATTATGTTCGGAATTCAAGCCCTAGAAAATATCGGCAAAATCAATAATGGTTGTGGTGGAACAATTAAACAATGTTTCATTTAAAAAAGGAATTTAAATGTATGGTTATTTATGTAATATTACTTACGATTATATTAGTAAATAATAAAATACTTGAAAATGTGGTGAATCAAATAAATAGTGTGGTGGCAATATAATTAACCTTAAATGTATTCTCTATTTGACATAAGATACTCTTTATAAATGGAATGTCTCTTGAAGATAAGATAAAAATCTTTGTATGGTCTGATTTTTTAACTAACTAGCTGATGTTCATGCTTCTTCAAATTTTAGCCATGATATTTTGTCTATAGATACCCATATATGAAAAATATATAGCATTTGTATACATTAAGAAATAATAAATAGTTGATTCTTGTACTAAACATATTGAAAAATTGTTGGACCAAGAAACTGATTAATTAAGGATGACAAAAAAAAAAAAAAAATTCGTTCAACTCGATATCCATTGGACTTCATCTCGAAAGACGAGAATTACCTATCTAATCGGGAATACAGAGCAAAGACGGGGTATGATGGTCATTGCCTTGAAGTGGGTAAGGGAAACATAGTCCCCGCCTTGCCCAACCCAATCCCACCCCATCCCGAACCCGCCCCCACCCTCTTTAACCGAATAGAAGGATGAGATAAGATGACAAAAATACTCCAAGGAAAGAAAATGGAAATATCTGACCTGTCATACCAATCTCTTTGTCATCCTATCAATTGACTTTATAAATTTGTAACCACACTGGGTATATATCAATATCAATTTTTTTCATTTCATTTACCCAGAACAGCTGGACTTTTCTTTGGTTTCAGGGGAAAAAGTGGATAAAAACTATGCAACTTTGCTCATATCTTTAATTAATTATTTGCATAGATTATTATATTCTTTATTTGGTTCCTCATTTTTATCAAACATCGTTTTAATAAAATGATTTTGCAAATAACATAAACATTTTTTTACTTAATCACCCATTTTTTGAAAAAAAAAAAATATCATTTTTTTCACAAAATTTATTTTCAAAAAATCTGCATTGAAGTAGCAAGACACGGAAGTAAGAATAATCAAATAATAATACAATAATAGAAGAGGTACAATAATTGTCGAAAACAGTCAATACAAAAAGTGCAACTGTATACCCAAAGAATACGATACAAAGAGAGCCAATGTGGCAAAATCCCCCATTCGGATCCGAATCACAAACATATAAATATGTTTAATATCCGATTAAATGAAGACGGGTTTGGGGGACGAAAGATTTGCAAAATAATCGTGTCTTCTAGAAGAGGAGCCAGCCAAACACGGCCCCTCCCAACACCAAACTTCCCTGCAACATCATCAATTTCTCTGCTCCACTCTGCACCAAAATGGGAAATTAATACTAGCAACTCTTGAGTATAATCTCAACTCTTATGTGCTTAATTAAATTATACTTGTAAAAAATAAGTAAAAGCAAACGGTAGTTACGGTATCCAGAAAAAAAAAAAAAGTACTTTCGTGCAGAGGGAATTTGTTAATGTATTCACAGATCCGCCGTGTTTGTTGTTGTAAACAGTACGATTCAAATTTTTCTACCGATGGAGGAAATAATTCAGATCAATGGATGCTAACGTGCGCCGGGAGACAGTGTTAAGTGGGCATTGTAAGTTTGCTTCTTTTGCCACACATTTGTTCACGCCACAATGCTATGGCGCACCGCCACAAAACACTGGCATTCTTTGATTAGCTATGTGACTACAAGCTTAATATATTAATATCAATGGTGTGGCACGAAACACTATGATCCTGCTCATTTTACAGATCTAGGAAATCCTTACGGAATTTTCGATAAGCATCGTCTTCTTCGAATCTCTGTTTTTAGCAAGAGTTTAATGGATCAAGGTAATACTCCAATGAAAATGAGAAAATAATGGAACGCATTACCAGATCCGGATGCACATTACCGATTCAGCACTAAAGACAGCCAAAAACTTAATTAGGGGAGGAATTAGAATTTAGATATGTACCTCATCGTCAAGGGAAGGACTTGGGGAGGTGGAATCGGCGCTAGGTCCGGGGGCTTCGGTTGGAGGTGCGGGTGGGCTCATCTGCTCTGGAGCCGGAGCAGGTGAAGGTGAAGTGTGCTTCTTGCTCTTCTTCTTGCTGTGAGCCGGAGCCTTAGCCGGGGTCTCACTCGGGGGCGCAGAAGCTGGAGCTGGTGGTGTTGCCCCCTCGGGAGCCGGAGATGGTGGAGACTGGACTGGAGCAGCCGGTGGTGGTGAGCTGACTGGCTCTGGAGCAGGAGGCGAGCTCACTGGAGCCGGTGTGGAAACAGTCGGTGGGGAACTTACGGGAGCCGGGGTGGAGGCTGTCGGTGGAGAACTTACGGGAGCTGGAGTAGAAACTTTCGGTGGAGAACTAACAGGAGTTGAAGTAGGAGCCGCCACTGGAGCTGAAGATTTATGCTTTGTAGGCGCAGCAGCAGGCGGGTTAGAAACCTTAGCCGCTGCCGGAGCTTTAGCTGGTGCAGCCGCCGGAGACTGGCCTCCAACACCAGCCACAACAATGCAGATCAATGCAAATATAAATCCCACCTTGAACTCCATGGTTACTCGAGAGAGGAAATTTGCCGAAAATTAGAAGACAATTTTTGTTGGAAAGAGTGAAAGGACGAGCAGCTGCATAAATAGAGTTAAGTTTTTAATATTAGGAATATAATATAAAAGAGTAAAGAAGGTTCAACATTTGAGTGGGCCCAAGCATAAAATGAACAAAAGAGGACAGTGTAATATGGACTGGATTGGGCCCATTTTGCATGTGAGTCGTTTGAGCTGGCCACATTACAGTGACGACGGCGTTACGCNGAACAAAAGAGGACAGTGTAATATGGACTGGATTGGGCCCATTTTGCATGTGAGTCGTTTGAGCTGGCCACATTACAGTGACGACGGCGTTACGCCCAGCTGTAAGATTTAAGAATCCTTTGTTTGTTTCGAATGTTATCAACTGATTTATCCTCCATTTGGGAAAATATTTGTTGATGTCTTAAACTTTTAGATGAATTTATTATTTTAATTAAATTGTAAAAGAAAAGGGGACATTCTTGTTGAAATGCTTTTTTGAAGTGTGTTACATAAAATGACTTTGTTCGGCCTTCAGGAGGGGATTGTTGCCCTTACTTATGAGTATTTAATTAAGAGTTTGTTGTCCTTTGTCATATCGAGCTACAATGCCAACATCGATGGTGTGCCATAGCATTGACTGGCGGTTGAGTTCGACAGGGACAATTATTTTACATAAAACGTAGCTGTTATCTAGATCATGATTACTTGCTGCCTAGGCGATCATTTCTATCTTTTGATTGGTGCGTAGAAATGTGTTGACGTCTTAAGTGACACTTTTCCACTCAAAAGTGGTCGTTTTGGAGGTGATGACATCATCATGGGAAAGCCTTTTTAGTTGGGTAATGATTATGTTCTTCGAAAAAGATGATCGATTGGCCGACCAGACGTGTTTTTAGAGGCCGATATTCATCGAAGTTTTTTTAGCCTCATGCTTTAAGTGATTTTGAAAGAAATGTTGTAGCCTCATGCTTTAAGTGATTTTGAAAGAAATGTTGGTATTAGGGGTTCTAATTTCAAAAAAATCAAATTGAACCATGAACCAATAATTTTTATTTTATTTTTTATTTTACAATGGAACCAAATGATTTTTTTAAAGATAGGGACCAAAACCGGAACCGAACAACTCAGTTTTAGTTTTGTTTGATTCGGTTATAGTTTCATTACTGATTCAGAAAAAAATAGCATTTGAGGAGGAAGAATCTAAGGTTGAGGCTGGCATCAATTTCAGAAATACATGAGACTATGATAGTTGAGCACGACGATAGACGGCAGGTGGCAGTTGTTCATCTCCATTTGAGAGAAAATTGAAAATGAGAGAAAATGAGAAACGAATTAGGATCTCCAGTCTCCACATTGAGAAATGAGAAATCGAATGTATATGACCTTTGTCTTGATTTTCAATTGACTTTTGAATTTTTTTTATGTAAATTGTGATTCACTAATTTGTAAATATATATAAAATAATAAAATTTAAATATTGAGTTTGGCTCTCAATTCTAGACCTAGAATCGAACCGAACTAAACTTAGAATCAAATATTTCTCAGTTCTAAAAACCAGGACCATTAATTTTTTTTTTTGTAGAATCAAATCGAAACGAACTATTCGATTTGTTTTGGTTCTGATTTGGTCATTCTGTCCATCCCTTGTTGGTAAGTTCATGGTCGCACTTGAGTTCAGACACCAACAAAATTATTATAAATTAATCAAACGGAGGCTTTTTTTCGCTTGAATTTATTTACCTCAATGATATATAGTAACACCTACGCTAAGTAAAGTTGTAATTATGAAGCGAATCACAAGAGCATTTTACTTTTCTTATATGTTGTGATTACGTTACGGTGTCTTTTTCGACTGGGAGGAATTCTTACAGCTGGAAATGCGTGTGGGACCGAGGAAAATAACACTAACCGGGCGAATACACGTGTGATTAACGGCGATGATTGAGGAGCGTAATTATACGGGAGCTTTGGCTTACTTCACCGGGACTCTAACGGCACCGTTGAAGAATGGACCATACGATATATTTATTTCTTCTTCTTTTTCTGCTAGCCGTTTACTCTGTTTTTTTCCTTGCTAAAAAGTAGCCGTTAGAGTGTTTTTTTATTTTTATTTTCTTATTTCTCGTTAATATCTTTAGCTACGACCTTTTATCGAATATTATATTAGTTTGGTTTAATCAAAATTTGCATGTAATGTTTGGATAAAGAAAACACTATTTTCAATAAATTCAAGAAATAATCTATGCATAAATTTTTGTCATACTTTATCGAATTAAAATTACTAAGTTGATCAAAGCTCTTGACGAGTCTTATTTTTTATGTATAAAATTGAATCAAAGTCGCTACATATATATTCATTATATACATTGAGTTTGACATTCATAATGTGTCAAAATCATGATCATTTATTTAAATAACATTTTTTTTTCAAATTAATGCCCATGATTTTGATACATCGAGGAATATCGAACTTGTCGTAAAAAAAGAATGTGCAACTAGTTTAATTCAAACTGGATTGACGTAGCCAATTCAATTGTGAAAATCAAGAATCGAAACATGTATTGGGACTGTCTTTATATATATCTACGTAAAACATATTTTTACTACCTTGATACTAAGGCTCTCTTCGGTAGAGATTAAAATCCAATAACAATTGAAAATATAGTCGTTATTGGGTCTCACTTGTCTAATAAAAGTCAACAATAACGGTTAATTTTTCAATTTTAATCCGATTTTAATCTCTACCGAACGGGCCCTAAAAATAACTATATAATACTTCATTTGTTCCATTTATATATGCTAGTTTTGTTTTTTACACATATTAAGAAATCTTATTTACTGTTGTCAAATACTTTCATAGTTTATCCTCATTAATTATCAATATGTAGTAAAGAAATTGAATAATTTAATTTTCAAGAAGTACGTATCTTTACATTTGTACAATTTTAATATTAAGTGGAACAAATTGATTATAACGAGACAAATTAAATAAAAGGATATTAGTAAACGAACAAAACAAAATATTTTTATTAAAGAAACAGCCAAACAGGACTACATAATTATGATATGAATATAAAGAAAGTTAACATATATAAATGTGTTGAGGAGTATTATTTCATTAAATGCAATAGCGACATTATTAAAAACTTCAACAACTCTTTTAAAGAGACAATAAATTATTAGAGGTAATAATAAATGACTTAATGACATATATCTAATTAATTATTAATGATTCTCCTTACGATTTTAATAATATCATACATTATGTCTGTTTGTCATGAGCTAGCCATCAGTCATCATGTGATAGGTACCCAACAAGTTCACTATTTTAATTGACCGTCAGAGAACAATAATAGCTAAATACATTTAAATTATGGATACTAGTAGCAAAAACTCCAATACTTTGAAATGTTAGCAGACTTTCTCCAAATTTTTGATTTGTTGCAGCCGTCACCCCTAACATTTCCAACCATTGCATCTATTTTGGATGGTTTCCATCTATTTTTCCATCAGTTAACCCAAAAATTAAGTTTGATCATATTTTCAATCAATTAAAAGGGGCAAATGGTAAATATTTATTAAAATAATTAAAATTGTTATTTGATCCCTGAATGATAATTGCAACCGGAGGCTTAAAATTTAACAAATTTCATATGAAGCCCCGTCCCCAAACTTGAGAGCCAAATTTCATCCAATGGTATTATATCCTCAAATAGAACAAGCAAAGAGAGTGAAACACCGCCATGGCTGCAGAACCCAGTTGCATACACGACAGAGCATATGCTCAGATCTGTAAATAGAGCAGGCAAAGAAAGTGAAACACCTTCTGGCTGCAGAAACCCATTTGCATACACGAGAGAGCTATTCTCCAGATGCCATCCGGATTTGCCCTGCCAAGATACGGGCTAGATTTCCCCATGTCCGACCCAACTCAAAAACAATAATCATCATAGCCTACACGTAGTAGCTGCAAAAAGAACATCAAAACTAAGCATCATTTTCAAAAGGCAAAACAAGAAGATAAGATACCATTGGATGAAACCTGGCTACAATTCAATTGAATCAAGTTTGGGGACGAGGGCTTCATATGAAATTGGTTAAATTTCAAGCCTCTGGTTGCAATTATCATTCATGGGTTAGATAACAATTTTAATCATTTTAATAGATATTTACCATTTGACCCCCCTTTTAGTTGATTAAAAATATGGTCAAGCTTAATATTTGGGTCAACTGACGAAAAAATGGATGAAAACCATCCAAAAGGGCCTCACATGCAATTGTTGAAAAGGTAGGGGTGACGGTTGCAACTAATCAAAATTTGAGGAAAGTCTGCTAATATTTCAAAGGTTTGAGACTTTTACTGCAATTATCCCTTTAAATTATTTTAATTTTCTTGATATGGGATTTGGTGTGTTTGATATATATTATTGAGGGAAAAATGTATTTTAAATAGTAATATGATGGGAAATATGTGGTTAAAAAGTAAGAAAAAATTATTGATGTGATAGAAAATATTATTTTATTGAAGAATGCGCTATTGAAAATGAGTTTTGAAAGAATTTAATATTTCAAAGGTTTGAGACTTTTACTGCAATTATCCCTTTAAATTATTTTAATTTTCTTGATATGGGATTTGGTGTGTTTGATATATATTATTAAGGGAAAAATATATTTTAAATAGTAATATGATGGGAAATATGTGGTTAAAAAGTAAGGAAAAGTTATTGATGTGATGAAAAATATTATTTTATTGAAGAATGAGTTATTTAAAATGAGTTTTGAAAAAATGTATTTTACTATTTTTAGAGAATGTGTGTCAAACGTGACACTTTTTCTTGATCCAGAACAGTGGTGTAATATTTTTGGATTAGTAACAGATTAATTTGCTAATTAATGGAAACCAAATGACTTCGACCCCTACTGATATTGTTATTACTGTTAGTTTTAAGAATCGACGAGGTTAATCTCACGCAAGAAATATTTATCAGTTTTTATTTATTACATGCTTTTAAATTTTACCAGTTGGGCTGGATTTAGAATTAAAGTAGCATTTATTTTTGTTCGAAAAAATGTAGGTGAGAATTCTCTAAATTTAATAATTGTATGATAATTCGGAATTAATTCATTCAAAAATCAATTGACTCGTCAAGTAAATGTACTTATCCGAATCTTTCATTTTTCTTAAACTCATTTTCAATAACATATTTTAATAATTATTAAGTATCGAAATCAAACGGCGCTAAGTGATTCCATTATTGTGGATGTAAATAGTTTTAAACAAACTCGAATGACACTAGCCCGCGTGTGGATACCAAAGTTCCAATTTTATATACTTCAAAGGGATAAAGAAAAGGAAAAATCTCAATCTATTTGCAGTGCAAATCAAGTCATATCACCAAAAAGCATAAACAAAAAGAACCCTTCATTAACGACATGATGTTTATATTCATAAACAAAAGAACCCTTATCTTTATAGTCAATCATCCTATTATTATTTTTATTTTTTTTTACCTTCCTTCAGTTCCAAGTTTCAGTCAAAAAGTATAGACAGCAACTGTGGAATCACGTCCTATTCGTCTATATAATGTGAATAAAGTCACTTGTTCAGGCTAAAAAATAGATACAGTATAAATAGACAGACTGATTTGATAGTGTATATATGTGTATATATTTTTTTTTTTAATTTTCAAACTGTCCAATTATGTATGGACATGTGTTTCTTCTATTTTTAAGTTTGTCATTGAATCTGTTCATGTAGCATAATTGATAAAATATTCATGAAAAGAACGCAAATGTAAACCAAAATAATTTCAACAAACTAACTAATCCATTAAATATACACACCTTAATATGCCCCAGCAAGATGGTGGTTCGTTTTAGCAGATCAATCTTGAAATTCGTGTGCTCAATTTTTTGAGTCTTAGTCGGATCGAATCGCTCGTTGGAGCATAACGGGTTCTGATACCATGTTAAGATTTGAGATTCCATCTTAAAAGGTCAACCTTATTAAGAGGAGTAGCCCAAACTCTTATAAATTGGTTTATATTTTTCATCTTTATTCGAGGTTTGATTTTTTCCCTTAATATCTCAAGGATAAAGCACAATACATATTCATTGGAGAGCACAAACTGCTTAAAGTTTTGAAATCTCACCACAGTTCTCGTTCCTGTTTTCATGACATTCCAGGGTACTTCCAAACAATGGCTGTTTTGTTCATAATAATCTGCAGGAAAGATGTCATGCAGAGAACAATAAGAGCTATTACAGATTAAAAAAATTACAGCAAATTGTGAGGCAAATCATACGATGAACAAAAATGTAATCGTATTAGAAAATCAATCTCGTTTCAACGTACAATTCATTCCATATATTTTTTATTTCGTTTCTTGCCTGTGATGAGTTCTTTTGAGTAATTCAGGAGTCACGAAATTCATTATCCAAGATACATACTGATTAAAATATTCAAGTTTGCT